>BLKR01003669.1:0-92500 GCA_011170035.1 Teleogryllus occipitalis | reverse complement strand
GCCGAAGCTAACGGAATTTCAAACTCGTCGAGTTTCCATCGGGTCGTGGAAGTTAACCCATCCCGGTCGTGGCTTTCATCGCCGAACAAAGAGCAACCAATGTGGAGGGTTCGCTGGCGATGGGCAGTGACGTGTGGCGGAGAAGGAGAGAAACGGGGGCGAGCGGCGAGTAGATGTCGTGTGGGGGTGAGGAAGAGGATGGATGAGACGGGGCGTGGAAGGAGAGGGGGTGAGGCAGGGCCAGGTGTGCGAGCGGGAAGGTGCACGGAGGTGAAGGCGGGATGGAGCAGGAAGGCGAGCATGGCAGGGTGCAAGGGACGAAGTGGGGCCTGCAGAGGCTGAAAGCGGGACGCCAACGGAGAAGGTAGTGAACGAAGGAGCAGCAGAGGCGGCGTGGAGAAGCATTGTGTTCGTAACTTGCAAAAAAAAAAAAAAAAAAAAAAAAAAAATCGGTTTCGATCGCATCAACTCTCGGAAGCTTACATCCGGAGTTAACCTTAATTTAAGTCTCCATCTCCCGGAATAAATGTGTCATTCATTAATCCGTTTCCCCAACACTGCTGCAACGTCTTTTGAGTAGACTGATGCTAGAAACGAGTTTCTTAGAAATATTTCTACACGTTCGCATTTGCAAAATATAATAAAGTTAATTCGAATACAAAAATCTGGATATAATCATGAATCATCCGTTCTCAAGAGGACCAACAAAGAATTATTAAATTTTGTAAAGCTATTAATATACTTTTGGACATTTAAGTCCAAAGGATACATGTGAATTTTTACAGTGGTTTTTGAATTGTTGTTACTACTGTGAAATAAATGCAAATTTTACTCATATTTTTCTACTGATATATTTTTCACAGGAAATCGCCAAGAACCACATTGTTGATGCGACTTAAATAAACTTTAAAAAATCTTATATGTTTGTATGTATTTTGATAAGATTCTATGTCTTCACTTTAAACGGATTAGGTAGAATTGTCTCGAATGAAAATAAAACAGGTCAGTCTAGTAAATGCAACACACTACGTACGCTGCGAATTTGCAATTTAAAACAAACTTATGTTCAACAACACACGTGATTACTCAATAAATGTGAATCAATCGGAATAAATTCGTCTCGTTTCATCGCAAAAATCCATTTATATTCAATATTTTCAAAAACTGATGCAGGAAAATCTCTGATTCGGGATGATTTTTTTCTCAAATCAATTCGTAACTTTGGAATTAATTCTAAATTATAATTGCTGATAAAATTACATTCTAAATATAACTTTGTCAACAATTGCAGTGCAAAATTGTCGTGGAATTTAAAACCTAAGTAAATTGAAAGAGGGGAATCTTTATAACACAACTCCGCAGGTCTAATCTAGATTTCTGGAGAGGCTATTAATTAAGGACCGTCCGTAAAGATTCCATTGGAATCTTTTAGAACTCATTTACAGAGTTCCCCGATACCACATGCGATCATGCGAAACGTGCAAATATTGCTTTATTTATTGTTAACAATTCATTGTTGTTCTATGTTGTAAATAAAACAAACTAGGAAGAAACAAATCAAATATTGTCCTTGACTGTCAATATCTTTTAAGGGAATGTATACCCAATGACCTTGCAACATTAAATAGAAATAAATATGAACACACACATATGTTTGCCAATTGAATTCAAAACTATCATTAACATTATTTCAAGAATGTTTTTATTGTTAAATAATATAAAATTAAATATGTTTGACGTTTATAATTGGGCTATCAAAATAAAATTCAAATTATGCCAATGACTTCTCTGATCACAATTCTGAAATTTCATATATTTTGCTTATCAATAATTAATCGAAAAGAGCTACATTATCTGTTATATTCTCCAAGACTATTTCCAATATTGCTGTTTGAAGAGAAATATAGAGAACAATAGCTGTGCAGATGCTCTCCATTAGTAGCTTTCCATTAGTAGAATTTTAAATGAATCTTGTTTAACATCTGTATTTAAATTGATTGATTATTAATTTAACGGCCACGATAATTTAAAGTTACCATTCAATAATTAAACTAGTGGTGCTGTCAAAGCACATACATTCTCGTATTGATTCTAAATGCACCGAAATAATATACTAATACAAAAAACAGCAAAAGTGATTTCAACCAGCAAAATTTTTATCCGCTCTGAGAACCGATCTCATGTGAAGTACCCTCAAAAATCAAAATATCCGTTTGAAAATTCTAAAGCAACGAGTTCATTAAGATGGATTGGGAAATGTCAATTTTAAAGAAAATAGACTGAACGGTTTAGGCGCTAGCATTGACCACAGACGGACAAACAAGCGGACGGACGGACGGACGGATGGACGGACGGACGGACAGACCGGCTGGCGGGCGGACCGGCTGGCGGGCGGACCGGCGGGCGGGCGGACCGGCGGGCGGGCGGACCGGCGGGCGGGTAGACAGACGGACGGACTGAGAGACAGACAGACGTTTTGCCGTCAATCGATTTTTCGGTATCAAGAACCAACAAAACATGGATTCTGGCTACACTACGTGGTAGAGTGCAACAGGATTTATCCACCGTTTTGTTATCAGAGCCCGGCAATAAGAGTTTTTCTAGCGAAAATTTGCCGTTTTCCGGCGCACGCTTACATAACATTCACTTCTTACGAATAACTTCCTAAAACGAAAAAGTAAAAATTACAATTCGTTAAAAATATTTACATTATTACTTACAATGATTCCTATTTATACATTTGTTAGTGATAACTCAATGTTTATGTGTGGTCGTTAGATTAATAATTTAATAAGAATTTCCTTGAAGAGCAGCCTGCACTATTTTGCGCAAACTTTGGTTTAAGTACGAAAGCCAAGCGTACTAATTATCAAAGAGTTCAATGAATATTTATCAAAGAAATTAAGTCAGACTCATGATTCAATAATAAAAGAACTCAACCCCTTTAACCAAAATTTGTAAAACCTGTCAGTATTAACATGTAATACCTTTATTAGAAAATTCCAATGCAAGCAAAAATTGAAAGAAAACAATGTTGCTTGCAGCCATGTGAGAGGAGTCTATGGTTTGGTTGGATACATAAGAATCAAACTATACCAACTATCTATACAATACTCCTACTGCGCTAAGAAAAATACAAAAAAGTTATTGTTACTTATTTACAATGCCGCAGAAAAGAAAAGAAAACTATGCAGCTCCCGGCTACATGAACAGTGTCTACATGTACCTCTATGTTTTTGTTTGATCTTTTTTACATGAACAAAGTTCAGGCCCTAGTAATTCGTTATCAGGTTCGGGGCCTGTTATCTAAAAATTAGATAATTCTAGTTCTTGTATTTAACTACTTCTAACACGGTGTGCAATCAGAATCCACGTTAGGTCCTTGACAACGAAAAATGCAACAAACTGTCCGTCCGTGTATCTGTCGGTGAAAAACACTAGTTTAGTGGCTAAACCGTAAGTACCTTTTTATCCAAAATTAATATTCAATAATCGATCCTTCTCATGTAGCGAACCTTTGAATTTAGAACTGAAATTTTAATTTTTGACTTTAAACCTCAAGGACATTTTCAAGATGGCTCCAAATTTTTTGATACTTTTTTATCGCATTGATCGAAGTCAGCTTATAAAAACTCCGCAGATTCGACATTTGTTGAATTCTCTTTATTTTCGAAATTTGTAAAAGTATATATTACATTATAAGTACATATTGTATTCTATTTTACAAATTTGTGTAAGTATAACCACATTATTTAAAGCAGAGATTTTTTCGTCAAACAAAATTTGTTTTACAAAATTATTTTCCCTAATTACTGCCAAAGATATTCGTGCTAGTGTCGACATTCTATTTTACAAATCTGTGAAAGTATAACCACATTATTTAAAATAGATTTTTTTCAAATAAGAAGAAGACTCTCACAATTATTTATTTAATTACTGTCAAGTACATTTGTGCTAGTGTCGAAAATCCTGCCACGTCACAGCTCCCGGTCAGAGGCACCGCAATGCCATCAGTTGTTGTTCTGAGCTACCTCAGCCGGTGGTGGTGGTGGTGGTGGCTGTGGGTATGCAGCGAGGCGTCCGTGGGCGTCTTCCGCAGTGGCCGAGCACTGACAGCCGAGGCGCCGCCGGCCCACGCGCCTCCCTTCCGCTCCACCTGCCCGCCCCGCCCCCGCCCCCGCCCCACCCACGCCATTCGCCAGCACTGCAGATGCTTTGTTCGGCGCCGCCCCCGCAACACGCCCTTTCCACTCGACATCCTCTGCCTCTTCTCACAAACACACATCGTGCATTTTGTTGTATTTACATATAAAACAGCGAGAAGAAGTCTCCAAGATAAAAATAACTTGGTGGAAATGACTACGAAATGTAAAACTCAAAAGTACTACTAATAATCTTCGTTATTTAACGCTTGAGTATACATTTGTACCTCTAGTTTTTATGAACACACTTTATGAATGAAAAAGAAATGTATTATATGCAGACACATCTTGAAATAAGGTTATGTTCAGGTTTTCGAAAATATAAGTATTGATCCGTAATTTGACATGAAATGTAAACCATTTTAAACAATTTTTTTCTTAAAAATGCTTCGAATTTTTCATTGAATTTTCTCCTCGTGTGTATGAAAGGTCTGTAAAATAAGTGATGCAAGATGCATTTTTCGCAAACTCTCTGTATTTTTGAAACTTGCAAACAAACACGGAAAAAATAAAAATTTTAAGAAAGAGTTTTTGTATTTTATGAAATCAGTTTTTAAGAAAGACATGTATCATGTTTCGAAACAACGAGTATTTCTTCAGAATTCGCCAGCTCCACAGCACCCCAGTCGGGACAAACGCTCTTCTCTCGAGTGGTTTCCTGCCATGTGTGATAGTGCAAGCGCAATTACTGTATGTGTGTTTATGGAAGGAAAGGTTACTCGCGGAGTGCGGGCTGCATGTTACGCTTGGTATTGATCGGAGGATCCACGGACAACTATAGATCAGAGCCGGTCCACTCGAATTCTCCTCCAGACAGCGGCTTTATTAGACCTAGTTACAAAGCTAATGTCGAAAATACACCACAGTCGGGGCAGGAATTCCAAGACCTCCCGCTTGGAGTCTCAGTAGAGACAGCGATAACGTTGGCTCTGAGTTAACTTAATCGGTGCAAGCTCCGAGAGGAACGTGGCGCGGGTGATGGAGCCGATGACGGAGCAGAGAAGGCCCGAGTCGCAACAGGAGTTGACGGTGTTGATGGTGTGGAGCCCGAAGGAAAGGGGGAGGTGGCGGCAACGACGCACGTGA
This sequence comes from Teleogryllus occipitalis, assembly GCA_011170035.1. NCBI lineage: Eukaryota > Metazoa > Arthropoda > Insecta > Orthoptera > Gryllidae > Teleogryllus > Teleogryllus occipitalis. The sequence continues at coordinate 87,212 of BLKR01003669.1, read as the reverse complement.
CTGTGGGGACATGTGAAACGGATGTTGCGGTGGGTGGAAGCAGTAGTGTGTGAGTAGGGGTGAGAAGAGCTTAGTATTATATGAAGCAGCGGAGACAGTGATGAGGTTGACAGTGGAGATGGTGATGAAGGCAGAGGCTCTGAGAGCGGCACTGGCGCAGAAGGTAGTGGCTGTGGCAGGGTGAAGGCGTGGAGGTGACGACACTGGGAAGGGTGGGGGCGTGGAGGTGGCGGCGGTGGGAGGGGTGGGGGCGTGGAGGTGACTGCGGTGGCAGGGATGGAAGCGTGGACGTGACGCCGATGGGACGGGTGGGGACGTGGAGGGGGCGTCGATGGGAGGCGTGGAGGTGGCGGCGATGGGTGAGTTGAGGGCGTGGAGGTGTCGGCAATGGGAGGGGTGGGGGCGCGGAGGTGACTGCGGTGGTAAGGATGGGGGCGTGGAGAAGCCGGCAATGGGAGGCGTGGATGGGGTGCAGGGATGGAAGCGTGGAGGTGTCGGCGATGAGAGGGGTGGGGGCGTGAATGTGTCGGCGATGGGAGGGAAGGGGGCGTGGATGTGGCGGCAATGGGAGGTGTGGAGGTGGCAGCGATGGGTGGAGTGGGGGCGTGGAGGTGGCGGCGATGGGAGGGGTGGGGGTGTGGAGGTGGAAGCGATGGGTGGGTTGTGGGCGTGGAGGTGGCGGCGATAGGAGGGGTGGGGGCGTGGAGGTGACTGCTATGGCAGGGACGGGGGCGTGGGGGTAACTGCGGTGGCAGGGATGGAAGCGTGGAGGTGTCGGCGATGAGAGGGGTGGGGGCGTGAATGTGTCGGCGATGGGAGGGAAGGGGGCGTGGATGTGGCGGCAATGGGAGGTGTGGACGTGGTGGCGATGGGTGGGGTGGGGGCGTGGAGATGGCGGCGATGGGCGGGGCGTGGAGGTGACTGCGGTGGCAGGGATGGGGGCGTGGAGGTGGTGGCTGTGAAGGCGTCCGTTCGCGTGCTTCGGGGCGCTTGTCAGCTGTCAGCCTATTGAATCCACTCCGCCCCAACTTTCGACTTCCGCGCATTCTGACACGACGGCCTTTGTGCCACGCAGCTGGCTTACATTAAGGAGCCGTTACCTGCGCCAAAAGATACGCTATTTTCAGCTTTGTTTCTCTTAATGGAACGGGAAATAGAGCTGCTGTCCTTCTGATGCGTTGCATTTTTGATCAAAGCGAAGAAATATAGGGCTGGCTACTGATACCATCTTGTTAGCATATCCCATTAGCAGGTTGTGCTGTGGGAGACGCTGCTTTTCATACAGGAGATGGAAGTCTGCGGCTGGCAATCGTTCTGAAACGGCTAAGTTTAGAGCGCAGGCTGACACATTTCCGGGCCAAGCAAAACGTCGGAAGTCTATGTCAGGGGAGACATAAAATGAAAAACGCAATTCTTACAACTCTCTTGACTCACTGACCTACAAAATTCGTTCGTGTCGAGAGACGGTTTAATTTTACGAAATTAATTTCTCTTTGTAAAATGAAGAAGTAACACAGAATTCTCCATCACGCACGAAAATAAATGTATTAAATTATATAAAAGAGTACATGCTTGTATTATAACAATCTACTATTATGAAATAACTAAATTGAATAATCATGAATAAACGTATTAATGGAATTTCATTCAATTCACTGTTAACAGATGTGATTTTTACTGGATTTATTGTTTTAGTTTTTTATTTCATTCGGTAATCGCATTAAAATACTCGTATAATGAAAACATTTTGCTCGAAAGGAGAAAATTGTGTTGGAATAGTTAATGTCGCATTTTCAGCAGAGGACGTTTAATTAAAATATACATTAAAAAATCTGTATTTTATCACATGATATCTTATATAGCTCATGAGTGCGAAGGATGCACATGATTAATGCACAGAATTATTTTCTTATAGTTTTTGCATTGTTTCGTACCAGAATATTATACTTCATAAGTCTCTTTCACAGCGTATTATTAACGACACATGAAACTTATTATAAATATCTTTTACTCAGAATTGAAGTTTCCATCGCATAATGGAATAATTTTCAGGAAAGTATTTATCATGTCAATAATTCATACAGGAGTTTAATTGTTCGATTCAAAAACCTCTGGAATTCGTATTGAACGACACGCGAGAAATAAACTGTGCAGAAGACTCTGATCCCGAATTTCAACGTCGCTCTGAGGTTGAGTTTCGTTCGTTTGGAGCTGAAAAGCTCCGATGAAGAGGTAGAAATTGCATTCCTATTCCGACTCCGTGATGAACTTCCGCAAAGCAGATCCTAAAAGTTCACGATTGAAATTTTATCGAAGTATGTTTGGACGATTTCCTTTGTAGATTAAGTTCTCTGGAGAGTGAACCCATTTTGAGAGGATAAGCAAGGGTCGTAAGAAAGTTGTTACACCAGAGTTCCATGAATTAATTGAAATATCCTAGTGAATAAGCCCTAATGTTTGTTTTATAAATCTGAATTTCGAAAGATTGTAATTCCCGTATAAATACAAAAGAAATATGAGTTCTGAAAAACTGGTATTATTAACAGCGCTAGTAGTTTTTTTTACTAATAGACGACTATTCAGAAAAAAATTAATAGTTCAAAATCATTTTCAAATTACTTACATTCTGAACTCCTATTTTAATGAAAGCGTAATGTTTTCTTACCAAACCGAATATGGAGCAAAAGGCTGTTGAAGAAAGCTATTTGAAAAAATTATGAAAATGATAATGATGTCGACAATTCGTTTTAGTAACAAATACCGAAATTAGTAGATAGTGTTGAAAATAATTGAGTTCAACTGAGATAAATAATCCATTTAGTAAGTCTCTTTACTTTAAGCTCTAATTACGAAACAACGGAAGGAGTGTTTTATAGTGCGAGTCTTGAAAATAAGCCTATGTTCAGTACATAATGCACATAATTTTGTATGACCCGAAATTAAGAGTTCGTTTCACACCGTATTAACCAAACGATCGTGCGATCCTCAAAATTATATGAATAGACGTTAGTTATTAACCAAAATTTTAAATTATGTTTAGAATGCTGACCCAAAATACCACTGGTTCAAATGATGTTTGAGAACCATACGTTTGAGAAGTCCGAAATTTTCATGTAATGGCCATTTTATCGACCGTTCTACTGAGCTTTATCGCAATTTTATCTCTGATGATACTATAGTATCAACTGAAACTGATTCATTGAGTCATTAATATGTGAACTGAATGTGTGTACATCGGTTTATATGTAAGGCGTAAGAATATGGAGGAGCGACTGCGGGAAATAATTGAAATCAATTTCTAATGGCAAGAAATAAAATTAAGCAAAATTTCATTATTTGAGTCTGTAGACACCTTTCTTAGAGGAAGAAACCAACATAATAGATAAGAACCTTCTGATATTTTATTCAACATAGAAAACAGTGAAAACTGTATGTAGTGATCTTCGGGAGGTGTAATAAAAACTACATGTTCTGAGGAAAGTTCAGCGACGATTTGTCAGCGTCTCTCTCAACGGGTAACGGTAAACTGGATGGAAAACCAGATATCTAAAGCACAACAGAATCCGAAATGTTAAACTGCACCAAATACTACTCTTATTTTCTAGGGACTGATGGATGAAAATAAAACGCAGTAGTTTCACGGTATCAGTTGTCTAGAAATAATAAAATAGGCGAGAAGCTATGTAAAAAGGATGGATCACATACAACTGTTGTAGGCAGATTGTGGAGTGTACGCTCATAGGTGAAAATGTTACCTGCTTGCCAGCGGAGAGTGGATAATCACCATAGTCTCCACAACTCCAAAAAGGAGAATAAGCATCATCGGTACTTATTAGTCTGAATCACTCTGCCTAACTTCCGAAATTGTGGGGCCGCGAAAGGCAGTGTGTATGGCTGCATGTGGAGGTCTCCGGAGAGGGGTGGACAGGGGTGAATGGGGTGAATAGGGCGATAGGGGTGGATAAGGGCGGCGGCTGGATGGTTAGGAGGAGCGGGTAGGTGTGGGAGAGGCGGGTAGGCTCTGGGAGGGGGCGGGTATGGAGCAAAGGCGGATTGATTGATTGTTCGTGACTCCGAGCGTAACAATTAAGGTGGTCATTAATCCCGTAAGTGCAATACATGTTTTTTCAGGAGGTGGCGGTGATCTTCCCTGGATGGCGAGATGCGGCGCCGACCTACTGTCAACTAGCGCGGTATTCCCCAACAGCGTATCTCTCAATAGCGGGTCCCGCCCCAGCCGGGACAGGTTCTAAGTCCCCCAACCGGTCTCTCGACACGTGTGTAGTGAAGTGCATGTTAGTGTGTGTGTATGGGGGGAGAGGATAGGACAAGGAAGAGAAGAAGATTCCGCGCGGTCCTTGGCCTTTTTTTTAGGACACTGCTCCAGCATTCGCCTGGTGTTGATAGAACCCACGGAAAAATACCGATCAGAGCAACTGGCCTCTAGAATTCTCCTCCAGTCCGCAACTGAATTCGACCTAGCTGAAAGCTAGTATCGAAAATCCAGCCGCCATCGAGACTCGAACCTAGGACTTCCTGCAGTGCACTGAAAGCCAGCCGCTCCCGGTGCAGAGGCGGAGGCGGTGGGGAAGGGCGAGGGGGGGAGGAGGAGGGGTGGAAGAGGCTAGGGGTGATAGGCAGGGAGGGGAGGCGGGAGAAGGGGGCAGGCGGGGAGGGGGAGAGAGAGGTAGGGAGGGAAGAGAGGTAGGGAGGGAGAGAGAGAGGTAGGGAGGGAAGAGAGGTAGAAGGGAAGAGAGGTAGAAAGGGAAGAGAGGTAGGGAGGAAGAGGAGTAGGGAGGGAGAGGGGGAGGAGAGGATCCAGGGAGGGAGGAAGGAGGGCGGGGTTGGGCGGGAGAGGGGTACGAGGAGGTGGAAAGGATCGGGAGAGGGGAGAGGATCGGAGAAGGGGAGAGATAGGCTGTGGTGGCTGAGAAATGGGAATGGGAAAGTGGTGGGAAGAGGGAGAGGAACAGGGGGAATGGGGAGAGGGGAGAGGATCGTAGAACAGATGGTAGGCGGGAGGGGAGAAAAGCGGCGAATGGGTGAGAGGCGGGGAAGGGAGGAGGATCGGAGAAGAGATAGGCGAGGAAGTGGGAGAGAAGCGGGGAATGAGAAAGGCGGGAAGGGAGAGAGGAACAGGGAGAGGGAGTGGTTAGAGAGGGGAAGAGGGTCGTGGAAGAAGGAGAGGGGAGGGAGAGGGGGCTAGAAGAGAGAGGGTGAGGGAGGAGGGTGAGGGGGGAATATAGAGGAGGGTGCCGGAGGAAGCGGGGCAGCAGAGCGGGATGTAGTTGGCGTCGGGTGACATGTGCGGGGAGAACGTGCGGGGACCTGAAACGGGAGGCGGGACGGGGCGGGGCGGGGCGGGGCGGGAGCGGGGCGGGGCGGGGGCGGGGCGGGGCGGGCGGGGCGAGGGCGGAACGGGCGGGGCGGGGCAGGTGGGCGAGGGAGGTGGGCGGGAGCCGAGGTGGGCGGGGGCGAGGTGGGCGGGGCGAGGTGGGGCGGGCGGGGTGGGGCGGGGCGGGCGGGGTGGGGCGGGGCTGGGCGTTGAGGGGCGGGGCGGGGGCGGGGCGTTGAGGGGCGTGGCAGGGCGGGGCAACGCGAAGTGGAGCGAGGCACGTCAATTCGCAGTGCTTTGATGCGATTTGCATGGAAATGACCTCTCGCGCCGCACAACAGCGGACCACGCCCGCAGCAACATTCAAGATTCGCTGCGGCTGCTCTCCGCGGATGGAGCTGTCGTTCGGCCTTGGCCGCAGAAAAACGCGCGACCTAAAACATTCGGCGACATTGTTGCTCAAGAAACATCGGTTCGCATTTTCACTCATGATGAATTGTTCGCTCACTCACTCATGGTTCGTTGGTAGCAACTCTCCGTCAGACTCGTTCGTCACCGGGAAATGAACGAAATTCCAGTTTGAAAACACTCGGTGGAATTTATACGCAAAAAATTAAACTGGATCAAAAACATGAGGAAATTGACAGAAACAGTATTCTTCCCATGAAAAATAATTAAGAAAGAGAAACAGGTTGAGGCGAAAATTTTCTGGGATTTTCGTCTATTTAGATACGTCATGATGTCACGAGCTAACAAGGGAAAGGTATTACGTAAACAATGTGCAAATGAGATATAATTGGTGTCAAGTGCAACAAATTATTCCCTATATACAGGAAAAACGAAAGTATTATCTCTACGGCTCTTTGACAATGAAATCTGCAGAAATATTTAAGTCCACCATACACATAAATCTGTCTGTATAACTTATGCTCTCTCTAAGATATCTCTCAGTTCAATGACCGGCAAAGGTGGTTAAGGGCATCAACTGATTTCAGTGCCGTGTCTCTGACGTTGAAATCCCCGGGTTCGCGTCCCGACAATGGTAAGATTTACGACACTAGATTGTCAGCTAGGTTGAATTCAGCCGTTGTCTGCAGGAGAATTCTAGCGACCAGCTGCTCTGACCGGTAATTTTCGTGGTTTCTCCGATCAGTATTAGGAGAATGCCGGAGCAGTACCCTAACAAACGGGCCAAGGACCGCACGCGATCTATCCTTCCCCTCTCTTGTTCTTACTTACACACACGCTCACATGCACTGCACTACCACACTTGCCTGGAGCTTAGAGCTTGCCTCGGTTGGGACGGTGCTCCCTTGGTGAGAGATACCTGGTTGAAGAAAATCCCCGCAAGCGGTCGTAGGTCAGCGCTGGATCTCGCCAGTCGGTGAAGGAAATTTTATCGCGGGAACTTCCCGCGATAAACAAACATACACTGCAGTTACGGGACCAATGCCCGTAGTTGTTGACGCGCCCGGAATCATCAATCAATCAGTTCAATGATTTTGTACTAAATACCTTTTGCTTGTAATCCGATTGAATGAAGTGCCCTCGTACTTAATGACGAAATGCTTGTGAAATGTACACGTTTCTAGCACATCTGAGTGAATGTAAACCATAGTCGGGAGTGTGTTTCCGGACAAAGAATCACACATTACATCTCGGCAGTGTTCTTTTACGACGCTCTGGGGCGGCTTGTTACTTCAAGAGATAAATGACGAGTCTTGAATCTATGACGTCATGCTGGTGAAATGAACTATTACAAGTGTACAAAGGCAAGTAAAAGTTAGTATGCCACTTCTCTGAAATTGCAAGCCATATAAACAAATTACAAATTAACAAATACAGACACGAGTGATTTGAGAAATATTTTCAAAATCTCTTTTTCATTGCACAATTAAACTATTTACATAATAATAATACTTATTATTATTATTATTATTATTATTATTATTATTATTATTGTTATTGCCAATGACGTATGGAGTTAAGAGAGATGACGATGGAATCAGCTGGCGCAAGTACACCAATTTGCGCAAGTGTATATGTTTCGGATACAGTTTAGCTACACCTCATTTACGGCGACTATGTCCGATTTTTTATATCTAGTGTTTTAAATTATATTTCTTGCATGACTACTCAATCAATTTTCTTGCAATCAATTTTCTACTCAATCAGATTGCTTTGTATTGTGAAGATATAAATGAATGTTGTTTTAAGTAGGTTAGCCTACCTGTTGTTTTCCATTAATTGCACATAATTTATTATTGATTTTCCCAGAAGTTACCATTTACATTTTTCTTATCTATGACCCATCTCAAAACAAATTATAATCAATCAGACACTACTACAACGATAATTAAAAGAATCCACAGTTGACAACTGTCACCTAATTTTGATTTAATTTTCAAGTTTACTTAAGTGAATGTCTGTTTTAGTCAAATGGATATAATTAACTATGCAATGCTCTATTCATAGCCAAATATTTTTTCCTTAAAGATCTTATCAAAAATGCTTATATCTGAATACCTACGTTAGTGCTTATTTATTATCTTTTGAAGTGTACGATATAAGCAATACACTCTCTCGTCAATTAAAAGGGTCACTCAGTTGCATTTAAAAAAATATCCTCTTTCTAGTTGGAATTGTAATAAAGTAGCATAATTCACCGCAAAAGGAAGAAAACAATAGGGAAAAGAATGTAGTATTATATTAACATCCTCTTGCATGAGGATTTTCTCTTAAACTTTATGGAAAAGTAAATCAATACAACTTTGTTGACGTTATCGGGCACGCATCTTTCACACGTTCTCTAGCATAACTGCCTTCACATTTCTTACCGCCAGCAAGGGGATCAATAAAATAAGCTGTTCGATTCCGTATTGCATTGTCATTTCAGAAAAAGCACGATTTGTGCTGTCATATCGAGATGAAAAGCTAAAAATGAAGTCCCAATTTCTTTTCACTGCGCGTTACAGCTGTCTTTAGATTGAAATCTGTTTGTCAGTTCATTGATGGCCACTCAATCTAATCGAGTTTGATTAAAAGAGGTGGAATTGACTACTACCAAATAATCTAGAAGTACATATGTTAACATAAATAGAGAAATGATAATTTTTGTCATTCAGAATTTCTTGTAAATTATGTGATTACTATCCTACCCCTCCGAGAACTCCAGCATATTAAACCCCACTCTCTTCTCGATGCTTCCCTGATATCACTGCAGCGCTTCTGACCGGGAGGTCCTAGGTTCGAGTCCTGACGGCGGCAGGATATTCGACACTAGCTTTTCAGCTAGGTGGAATTCAGTCACTGTCTGGGAAAGAATTCTAGCAGCTGGCTGCTCTGATCGGTAGTTTACCGTGGTTTCTCCGATCAACACCAGGCGAATGCCGGAGCAGTACCCTACCAAACGGGCCACGGACCGCGCGCGAACTTTCCTTCCTCTTCCTTGTCCTATCCTCTCCCCTTACACACACACACACACACACACACACACACACTAACATGCACTACACTACCACTTATTCCGGGAGACCGGTGGGGAGCTTAGAGCTTGTCTCGGCTGGGGCGGTGCCCTGTTGGTGGGAGAGTCCTGGTAAGGGGGAAACCCCACTAACCGGCGGTAGGTCGGCGCCGGATCTCTCCATGCAGCGGGGGAAGATCACCGCCATCTCCCGAGAAAAGAACATGCACTACACTAACGGGACTAATGACCAAAGCAGTTGACGCGCCCGGAAACACGAAAGAATCAATCAATCGATGCTTCCATTTCCACATTAAGGGGAAGTTGATTACGAAGTGTGTTTATTTGTTTAAAAAATGTGTTAAGGTTCTTACAGAATGTCAAATAAAAATAAAACTAGCGGTGCTAAAACAGCAGGAGCTTTCTCACCCTATTTTAATGCAAAATTTCGCGAAAAGTACTCAAATTTCCGAAAAATTGTACATGGCTTTATTCCTAAATCAGTCTTTAAGGAACACATTTCATTAAAGAAAAAATCTCCATCTCTGTCATTGTAGTTGTAGGAGGACGCCGACTTTTTTTAAATTTTTGTAACTTTCGAAAAATTAATTTTTGATGAAAATGAGACCTGCATCATTCTCTCAAACGTTCTTTACACTATCCAACAAAAAAATCTAAAACCATGGAGCCATTCTGTTTTTGAAAAATTTGAATATGTTCTAGGTGTTTCATTTACCCCCCCGAATTAAAATCGGTTTCAAATTCAAAGGGCTGTGACATCAGTCAAATCGATTGGGGAATACCAATTTTGGAGAAAATCAGCTGAGTGGTTTAGCCGCTAGCGTTGCTCACAGATGGGCACACACACTGACAGATGTTTTGCAATCAATCTATTTTTAAGGACCCACAAAACATGGATTATGGCTACACTATATGAGAAGAGGATTTTTTTCTAAATTTAGCAACTGGGTTTATCCACTTTTTTGTTACCAGGGCCCTGTAATAAGAGTTTTTCTACAAACAATTTGTCGTTTTCTCGTGCAGAATTACAAAAGTTTCTCTCTAATCCATAGCAAGAAAGTAAAAACATGCAGTTGATATTTGAAATAAATTTTCAACAAAGGTTTATTCAGTAGTATGAACAGACGTTCTTTGAACATTTCAAACGCTTAAAAATAATATTTGAATTTGATTGTACCTCTCTTTGATAGTCACAAGAATATTAATAAAGCTTTTTGAGCTATGCAAAGTTGTGTATGAAAATATAAAGAATCGAGCAAGTACAATTCTACTCTTTGTAATGTTTGAAATTGCAATGTAATACAACTTCATCAAAAACCGTCGAACCAGCAAAATATAACACAATATCTTAGAATATCTCACCTTTAGATTACGGTGTGAGAAACGTTTCTTTGAGGTATATGGTCTAAAATATTAAAGAAAATTACTAGGAACCTTCGTTTTCAAGTTATATAACTATATCGATTTGAACAACGCAGCTGGAGTTTCGCGGGTTGCACTTGACATTTATACTTTGATATGTTTTTTTCAACAAATCCTTCATACTTTTTAAGTTAAAGTGTAATTAGTCACGTCTCCGTAAAATGTTCTTTATTTGGACCCCTCATTTAGAAAGATTGGTTGCGTATGAGAGTCACAAAACGCATCTCTACTACTAAAATAATAAAGGCGAGGATTATAACCAATTATAATAACTATGTTACAAGATTTCATTTGCATCATAAAATATATATTGGGAATCGTATATTCAAGTTTTATTAATTTTTCTATTACAATAATTAGATATCGTTTTTCTACCTCAATCAGTTCCAAAGCATATCAACTCTGAGGGAAGGAATGTGTTTTTGTCAACTTCCATTACTTCCGTTTATTCCAAAATGAGATTTGCATAAAAGAGAACAAATGTTTTTCTTTGGAGTTGGAAACTATCAACATCAATGTAGCATATAAGCATTCTAAAAATTGATAATAAATTGTTACATGAATGGAGAAAAATCTCAATTTGAAAAGCTATTGAGTCAAACGATGTCGACACCCGACAACATGCAACATCATTTTAGCTGTCAGTCATCAACTAACGCATCAATTTAGTCATCAACCAACGCAGAGAAGAAAGTCATCATTGGTAGGAATTATATCGTCGTGTTGTGGTTGAATTATTAGGGAGATATAATTTGTTTTCTGGCTAAACAGGCTGGCTAAAAATATTCTCGAGCATATTGTCGCTAAATTGGAAACGCTTCGGTGTCAATTCTGTTACACCATTCAGCAAATGTACTAGTTTTGTCAATCATTTCTATTTCCTTTTTTCCAATCATGACATACAGTTATGGAAAACATAAAGCATAATTTTCATATCACAAAGTGACAACTCTATGTAACGTTTTGGAACATGTTCTTGTAATTCTGTTCACGGAAAAAGTGAAATTGAAATGATTAGTGCATTAGGTTTGTAAATCTAACAAGTGTATATTACACATTCCATTAGATATTGTAAAATTATAATTGTGGTCAGAAAAAGTTATTTCCATTAACTCTCAAAAAATAGTATGGACGATGTTTGCCAGGCGAAAACTGTTTTAATTTTAAATTCCAAAATTTCACAATAGAAGAATTAAAGAATACGAGTACTTTTTTCACGCCCGGGAGAAAAATGGATTTTACTGTTAGTAAATAAGAGACTACAGAGAAGCATTCTCCTCTCTCGAGAGATAATATGCACTCCCGAGGGATTAACTTTGTCTCCCTTGTTTACATTACGACAATGAATTCAAACGACATATGAGTAAAAATTTATTTGAACACAACGTAAAAAAAATAATGTCTACTTCTTTGCTTCCTCACTGAATTACACTACGAAACCATTCAGTTATGTTGAATATTTCTTTATATGTACACCAATTTTTACATTCGCTCTATCATACATTTTATTAGATATTTTAGCATTAAATTTCCAATACCTTCTTCAGAAGCGTCAAATATGCTTTTATGTTGAGCCTTATCCTCCATTAAACGCCTAGTTGTTTATTGACAGTTTCCTTGGTAACAAACACTATTCACGGATCATAAATTTTAAATTCCATAGCTTAATATTTTAAAAATATTTTCTAAAACTATTATGGTTATGAAAAAACTAGCGTAAATACCTCATGAGAAAAAAAAAATTCCCCAGGGTTAAAGCCCTCTAGCTACAATTACATCTTGGAAAAAATAATGATTAATCTTCCTTGATGTATAATATACTTTTTTATATTAAACAAGAGGGAAGTAATAACAATAATCAAACGCATTATCTCAGAGAAGAAGAATAATATTCTCGTAAAGTTAAAATACGTTGGTCAAAATGCCTTTCGTGGCATACATTGACTTTAGAAAAATCAACTTTTCTTTGTTTGTACGAACTATGTATGTTAAAAAATACAATTTTTATTTATGTGATGCTCAGTTTTAACTGTTCCGAGTCCCGGTTGGAGCACTGTATTTTACGTCGCTCGATATACTATAAATCACTGCTGGCAATGGCCTCGATGCGTTGCTACGGAACAAACAATTGCATGCCGCCGGAAGCACGAGGAGGGGGTGGTTCAGATAAAGGGCAAACGCGGACGTAGGACGTGGAACGCGAGTGGGGGAACGGAAATCACAATGGGGGAGGGTAGATGTTCGTCACATGGGTACGAAATGATGGAAATCGTTTCTACTTCAGAACTGTTGAAATCAAACGGAGAGACGAGGAGAAAATTATTTCGTTACTTACTAGGATCTGGCAGTCTTTGAGGGATGATATCGGGGGAGGTGGCTCAGGGAATCAATTGATGTCACTACAGTGCCTCTGAGCATGCACCACACTACCATACATGGCAGAAGGATTCTTGATTGGAAAAACCCCACTGGGTCGGAGCCGGATCTTACCTACCAGCGGGGGAAGATCAACGCCACCTCTCGAGGAACAAATACATGCAGTTACGGTACAATGACAGCAGTTGACGCGCCCGGAAACACGAAATAATCCATGCATCAATGAGCGATGATGTAAGGAGATCTAGTACGGTCATTGAAGCCCAAGAGTGGTGATCTAATAAATATTTGGTAGCGACAATATTGATCAGAGGAATGATGGTGGAGAAATGATAGAAGGGGAGGCGAGGGAAAGGAGACAAATCCGAATGCAACCTACTAAGAACTCGCTTTATCCATCACAAATCTCACATGCATTGCTCAGAAATCGAAGTCGAACCTCAGAGATGAATGAGTATGGGCTAGCTACTATGTCTTACCAGAAGCTACAGAAAGAAAAGCAAAGTCAGAGAGATCAAAATGGCAGAAAAAGAAGGGAAGAGCAACTGAGATTAATACAATGTATTAGTCACGTAACGCTGCGAAGTGCCTAGTCTGCTCGAAAACCGTATCCTGATAAAGAACTCCTCTATAAGAGTTTCGTCGCATGGAATATTTCACCGGATTCTATAGAGTAATTGATTAACAATAAGAATTGAACTGAAAACCAATTTTTAATGCAACAATTTTTTAGAAAATTTTAAAAATATTGTGGAGGCTTCAAGTACAGTATCCTCCTAAAATCAAAATATCCGTTCTAAATTTAAAGGGCCACGTCGGTCATATCGATCGGAGAATACCAATTTTTGTGAAAATCTTTCTTTTGGTTCAGGGTCTAACTTTGTTTACAGACAGATAGAGAGACGGACGGACAGTCAATTTGCCATCGATCAATTTTCAGTATCAAGGAATCACCAAACGTAAATTGTCTACACAACATGCTAGAGGCAGAAATTTACTACTTACGAACAAGATTTATCCAGTGTTTGTTACCACGGCCCGACAATAGATTTTCTTCAAAAAATTCGCCGTTTTTCCTACAGCATTACAATACTTGCTCTATATTGAGTAAGCAGTGGGCAAGAAAGTAAAAATTATGGTTTATCAAGAAGTTGCATGCACACTGCAGAAGATAAATAAATAAAAAATTCTTGTATAAAACTGCAGCAAATTATATTTTGCTACTCCACAACACAAAATTAAATAAAAAATATTTAATGGCAGGCGGACCCTTCCTAAGAGCTCTGTCATCCCATGAAGTTAGGTGTATTGTAAGCAGTGGTGCATTGAGTATGAGAATTAAGAAGGTATGCGTAGTATGAGGTTAAGCAAAATAACTTTGTCACATATTTGCATTTTCCAGCCCCAATTGACACTTTCGTTGCTTTTAGATTTTTCTCGAGTTTCTGGATATCTAATGAAACAAAATTAGATAATAATAATAATAATAATAATAATAATAATAATAATAATAATAATAATAATAATATTGAATAGTGGAACCTGAAGTATTATAAATACAACTTAGTACATTTCTGAAGCAAATGTTCTGGAGCGTATGTATCTTGTTATGAAATTTAAACAAGAAAAAATATGATTAAATTTACCTCAATATATACTTTACATGGAAAGTGTATTTCACTTTTAAACAATATATGAAGGAATCGTTGTTCTTGACAATTGAATTTTCTTTCGACGCCAGACAAGCAGGCGTGTGCCTTTCTCTTAGAACTCGGCGGTCACCTGCTCTCCTTCCTCAGGGTGGCGTTAGTGGGAAAGGAGATTAAGTGTACTTCCCATCAGTATACCTGCTTGAAAACACCAGCTATCCGACCCGCTCAAACATAGTTGCCTGTGCATTTCGCTCTGCCTGCTGTGGGTTGCGTTTTATTCTGATCACCTGGTATTATTAACATTATTGTGGTTATATCACTTATGTAGAGAGACCCTTAATAGATAAAACAATCGCATTCGATAGATTAAACGGCGGGCGGGCAGAAAGCAGTGATTCTGTAAATAGGGTAGTGATTACGTAGTTAGCAAGTTCTTGAACTAATATGCTTTCCAATATCGATCTTGGAGGCACAGTGAAGCCTCTATCCTCGGAGAACGAGTCCTTTCCTTTTAGTAAGAGGAATGAGAGAATGGGTCTAACCCATTAACAACTTGCCTGTCTGGGAAACGCCGCGTCGTGGGCATAGATGTCAACGTTTCGGCCGTCATGCTGTGAGCTTCCTCAGGGCAAAATACGTGGAGGTACACAGCACACGTGTGTCTATAGAACTAGTTCCCCTCCTCCCGCTAGCCGGTTGGTCGGTCGACACAGGTGGAGAAAAGAACCGGCCAATGAGGCAACGGGTCCGCTGGGCGAGCTGAAACTACAGGCTTACACGTCGTTGGACGTCAAGAAATAGCGAGGTCCGCGCCCTGATGCGATTAGGCATTGCGGTAAAATAAGTGTTTCCAGGTCTCATGTAGACCTAGGTCTTCGTCGGAATTAAGATTTTGGTCATCGGGAGGCACCGGGTTGGCTCTCCGGGAGACGCCGTATTCTAGGCACAAGTGACAATCTTTAGACCGCTATTCTGCGACCTTGGGCTGCACTGAGCCCTGAAGAAGGTCTCGTAACGGCGGCCGTAAGACATGTTCATAGAACGTGGCGCCTCCCGGAAAAACAAGCAGTTACTGACACCTCGGCCGCGGAAGACAACACTCTCATTAAGGTTTTGGGAATGTTCGATAATTTTCACTTCTCCTTCTACCTTCCTCGGTCTTCAGTGCTCTTCCCTCACCAGGAGACGGTGTTATAAAAATTAATGGCAGTTTTACGTTGCGTGGAGGGTTACGACCGATTTATTTATATTATTATAATTGTAGTGTTGAGTGTGTTCCCAGAGTCTTTACCCAATGATTTTCCCCGTCTTCCTTATGTAACTGTGGCTACAGCTGCATGGGATCTCATGTACCCCTGATCATAGAAGGGGTAGGACGCGGACTTAAACGCGTACTAGCTTTTGACCGAGTGTTTCACGGGCTTTGTAGGCCGTCGTTGTATTGAAATAGATAAAAATTTACCAATTTTGTCCGTAACCCCTTGAATATACGGTAAAATGATCCTCTTGCGGATGGCATCGTCGCTAATAGTTGTGATGTCAGCAGTGCTATAGAGGTGGTTGCCTGCGGTACGGCTTGGCTGGCAGCGTTAGCACTGCACCCGTTAGCTCGAAATGTACACTTGAGGATATCCATTTCACAGAGTAAGGATTCCCTATCAAACTCAAAATTTGCTCTGATGGCCAATTTCAAAACTCCATGCTTAGTTGCCGGGTGATAGTGCTATGGACACACCTTCTCTCACCCCGCTCAGGAAGCCCGTTGGCTAATTGACCGATGCTTTATCCGCGTTTTTTTATTTCACTCATTGATAATATGACGGGATGATCTTTCCGTTACATGATTTGAGAAGTAAATGCCATAAGGCTATAACATCTGTCCTAGATATTGGAATTTTGGAACCATTTTTCCATCCTGGTCACTTGTTATTACATTCGTTGTGCTAGGTATCTTGCCCCCGTAATTAAGCCCCATCATTTAACAAGGTGGTTAAACTACAAACAATACGAAGAAAACAGGGGAATGTGGTGATAAATGGGAGAAGTTGAGACGGTAGAGAACGGTGATTGAATAGCGTTTCTAGAACGCGCTAGAGGTCACGTGCAGGAATACGATGAGTCGCGACCTAGGGACGGGAGAATAATGCGCGGAAGGAAGATGAAGGGAAGGTGGGCGGTACGATTGCGAGGGCGGTGACGAGATAACTAGTGTGAGGATAATACAGAGGAAGAGACTATTCCAAGGGCGTAGATGCCGAGGGCTCGCGGAACAGCGACAGCGATAGGAATCCGACTGGGGCTCGGCGGAGGCGATTGTGCGGAGTAAGCAGGGGAGGGGGAGGGAGGGGGAAGGGAGGGGATGGGAGGGGAGGAGAGGGAATAGGAGGGAATAGAAAGGGAGGGAAAGGGGGAGGGATGGAAAAGGAGGGGATGGAAAGGGAGGGGAGGGACATGGAGGGGAAGGAAAAGGAGGGGACGGGAGGGTAAGAAGAAGGTAACGCGAAAGGGTGGGTTAGGTGAAGTAAGGGAGGGAGAGATGAACGGACGGTAAGGGAGGTGGGGCGAGAGGGAGGGAAAGAAAGCGGGTGTAGTGGGGTGGCCAATGTAAGGGGAAGGGGCGGAGAGGGATAGGGGAAGTGCGGTGAGGGGAAGGGAGCGGGGCGGGCGGAAGCCAGCGAGGTGGCGACTACACGCCACTTCGTTCCGCGCAGAGGCGACCCTCTGCCGCTCTGCAATTCCGCGAGTTCATTTTCGTGTTTGCGCTCCCGGAGGAAAACAAGGCAGATGCAGATGGCGGCGCGGCGCGGCGCGAAGCGACGAGGACCAGAGGACGCGACGAGCTCGGGCGGGTGAGCGTTGTTTACCGGGTACCATGGCAACGCACGCTCGCACTGCCTACTGACGTGGGCGAGGGCAAACGGGAAGGGGAAGTCGAGAGCAAGGACGAGGGCGAGGGCACAAACGAGGGAAGGGGCAAGGGTGAACGAAAGGACGAGGACAAGGTTGAGGATGAGGGCGAGGGCGAACGAGAGGACCAGGAGGAGGTTGAGGATGATGATGAGGGCGAGGATGAGGACGAATGAAAGGGTGGGGATGAGAGTGGCTAGGGCGTGGTCGAGGGAAAGGGCGAGGGCGCAAAGAGCGCACGGATTTTTACTATCGGAAAAACCTCCATTTAGTACGCAATTTCTCACGAGTGAAAACGATTATGAAATCAGGGTCATGGGCGTAGAGTAGTTTGAATGATTCCAGTTAAGTGTACTCAAATTTATGTATTTAAAAAAATCGTATTGCAATGAAATGTATGTGCTCTCCTGCATTACCATTGGGAGAGTTTATAAATATATTGAACGATAGTTGGTAAGGATATCGTAAATTTGAAACCAAAAAAATTGCATGTGATTTACTGTTTCTTTTAGAGGAATTGTTCAGAGTACTAATTTAAAGTTCTATTATGCCACGTTATTACCGTTAATGCTTTCAAATTCGAAACAATATATTGGGAGTTGAATATGAACATCATACATGTATTTCTGTTCAAAAGAGAAAATGTAATGCTAAATTTGCATGCCATAAATCGTCGATAAATGATTATTCTGAAATCCGTTGTGCAAATCGACAAAGCAAAATCATTTCGACGACGGAAATACGCGATTTATTGCAAGTTTATTCCGCAATTTCATTGCGTAATGTAATTTTTCAGTGCACAATAGAACGCTCACAGTTGTGTTACTGGAAACTCATTTGTACTTAGCACTTTTGCACTTGTACATATTTTGATATGCTCTAGTTGTTGTAGAATGTAGGTTACAAAGCATCACAGTGATAATGTAAAACAAAAACAACACAAGAAAAAACAAAAATAGTAATAAACAAAATTAAATACAACAATTACACTGATTTCGCAATTAATTGTATTTAATTGTTTACTTGATAAGAGTATTATCGTTATTTTTGAAACAAATTTGATTATGAAAATTTTTAATTTCGACAATTTAAAAGTTCCTAGGATATACTAAAAATTGAATGAATTTATATTTATAACGTAACTATATATTCTCGAACAATAAATCAAAGATCAATCAATCAAACTACGTATTCTGGCATGAACAAACCGGTATTTACCAAAACGTACAAATCACAAGACCTCCAATTACACCAGTTCTCCGAATTCTTCTCAAATATGTTAAATATTTATAACATTATATACAATTATTTGTTGTAAGCCAGGGAACTCAATGCAAAAGACAAAGTTCCTTGGTGAAGATCATTCAACAAAAACGTTCTCTAAAATCTTCATTTTAGAATATATTTGAATTTTCTTCATTTTGTGACATACCTTAACGTCTCAATTACATTAACACTTGCATTTTATAATGAATATTTGTACAACGTTGGAGGTCACATTTCATGAAACAATTGCTTCTCATGAAATCATGTAAACGATTTAGATATCACTTTCCCCTTTACCTCGAGGGTGTGGTATGGAAATCGGTGACACGTCAAGACTCGTTCGATCATTCATTGAACAATTCTGACTCATGAGAAATTTGAGAACAGAAAAGGACGAATTCTCGAGATGACCAAGAAACATACTTTAAGCGAAGGTATCCGAATATCCGAGACCTCCAGTAAACGTTTTGCTACGATTCAATCCGAATGTGCGTTAGATTCATCATTTTTGCTTCATCTTCATTCACATCGCTAGCCTCTTTCAAATGAAAGCATTCCGAAGTCTACATTTCTGTCACTTTCTGACACTTGTTTAAATCCTGTTGTGTTCAGATTTCAATTCTCCTGATTACGCAACGTTCACTCTTATTATATTGATTCATTTTTAATTTTAATGCTCTTCACAGTTCCACATTTACATCGACTCCATGCCTCATCTTTTTCTTATAGAGCCAACCTTTGAACTCCACTGTGTTAGTCAAACCCTGATCTCTATAAGACCTTCCCCATTCTCTTTGCCGACGCGCAAATAGACACGTGTGAGGATATCCATACGTGCTTTTATGCCATTAGGACATTTGATCCTCGCACATATACATTTAACTCCTTAAAATCATATGCGTGTATTCTCTAATACTTGCATACCCTTCTGAGTGGAAGATTTTACCTCTCAATGCCTGAAGGATTTTATGCCCGCAGCCGCAAGCTTGCATGCTCGTATACTTATACATCCGGAATCGCATGCCTCCATAAGCATCCGACGCTACGCCCGTATGAGCACACTGGAACACATGTTCTGCCCCCCTTCCCCAGCCGTCCCCTCTTCCACCGCTATACCGTTACCCCCTCCACCACTGGCGCTCCGCCCTTCTCTAGTCTCGCTCCGGCAACAAAAGCGCCGGGACAAATGAATGCCTCGGCTGAAGAGAGGAGCCCCGCCAGCCACGCGCCGCCATGTTTACGACAAATTAGCCCATTTTTTCGGCACTGGAGGGCGCGTCTAGGACCATTGCAGCGTCGAAACGCCAGTCGACAGCACCCGCCCCGCCCACGCAACCTTCCACAGCGCTGGTGTTGCTATTGGCGGATTCGGCAGTATAACGGTTGGCATATCGGGCTCTTTGCCGGTTTAAACTCTATGGAAGCCGTGCGTTTTTAAGGGCGTTAAAATCCTTTATATGCCTTTCTTCAGAGGGGAAGTAAAGCCGGCTGTCCCGTGTTGTAGATTTACTGCACATATTGATTCTCAAGTCTAAAAGAAGCATATGAGTTTAATTTAAATCGCCTGTTTCATCACCCGAGTATTACCTTCTTTTTCCGCTAGATGGAGAAATGAGCATACCGAAATTTGCATGGACAGTCCGACGGGAAGGCCTCATGGCCTGAGCCTTGCCACGTAAAATTTAATTGAATTGTGTTCCGCTGACACTGCATTTCAGGTGAATTTCCAAGATACAGGTTGATCCCTATTCTAATCGATGCGAAGACACATTCGAAAACTGTGAGCGCAGAGGTAGAAACAGAAAGTATTTGAAGTCGGGGGCATTTTCAGTTCCGTTACCCATATGTTTTTAATATTTTTTAAAGTTAGCATGAAATTGAAAGAAAAAATATATTCCTACTGGAAATATCTCTTTTGAAGTGATACGCTTAATATGCGGTACTTGCTTTAAATATTATGTATGTCCATTAAATGGAGTATTTTAAAGGAAGACTTTTGACTTTGAGAGAGAACGTGGCTCTCACGCTCCCTTGGATCCGTCACTGTGTGTGGGCGACTGTAGATTTCAACGTGGTGGGAAGATTTCATTATACGCAACACGTAATATTGTTAATTATTTGGTCTGATTTACAATGGAGACTGGCCAATTTGTGTTTAAATTGTATTTCCATTACTTTTATTTAGGGCAACACTCGAAACATTCTTGAACGACAGAAATGACAACATAGTTTACGAACAGTTAGGAAATCATAATGATGAAGGTACTTAAATGAAATTTCAGGTTATTTGACTTAATCTTACGTCCTAATATCCATGCTTTCTCCAAGATTTGACCCTTAAATTTGAGCGCAGGTCTTAGCAGTCTGCGGTCTTAAGATCGTATGATCCAGAAAAACAGTGAAATTTCTATGCGGCGCAAAGATCTTTTAAACTAAAAAGTGGATATTTCAGTCTCCATTTTAAAGACAGTTTGCTTGTCTGCCATCTTTTATATCGAACAGAAGCATGTCTTTAACAATTGTGATTGAAAATTTAATCAGCGTTTTCCTTTATCAATAATGTAAATGGTATGTCAAAAGACATTAATACGTTTAAACATTGTCATATTTGTTTGAAATAGTTAATTTATTATTAAGATAACTTAAATAAGTGTATTTTTCTTCAGAAAATTAATTCATTCGGAAAGATGAAGAATTAGACATTGAACTTCATTAATAACATTTTTACATTCGAACATGTTATTTCCTAACAAGAAACACTTCCCTCACCAGAAACACGTGAATAATTTTACAGATTTCTTCAAGCATTCACCAAAACTTCTAGAGCGGAAAGATATAAGTGAGAACATTTTGTTGCAAGCATACTCCTAATAAATTCCTACATAATAATTTACATTTCTAATTATACCAATAGAAACAATAATTTGCTACAATCAAGTTCTTACAAAAAAGAGTAAATTACTCGTACAATTACATAGAGAAAGTTTATATAAACCGTAAATTCATCCTCAAAGTACTTCTACTTTTATTTTCCCTTTGAAGCAAACTAATATTTTCCTAGCATTATTGCAGTTCTAAAATATTTTTTTAACAGTAATATTTTTGGGAACTGTTTAAGAATCCCCTAGAGTTGATTGGCATGTTATCGTTTATTATTTAAACAATGAATAATGTTTAGTTTCTTTTTAAAATTCTGACCAGCCTTTTAGGCCACGTAGTAAGTACGCCTTTCCCACGCGTGTTTGACCCACTTCCATCGCGCCCTCTCCACCATCTGGCCTTTCCCTCCCCGCCCCTTTCTGCCTGGCGGTGGGCAGCAGCCAGCCTTCGGGCGGCCTCCGCCGTCAACAGTCTCCGGCGCGTCCGTAATGAATATTCACAGCTCCACTCCGCGCCCGCAGAGGGGACGGCGCGGTGGCGGCCGACAGAGCAGCGGAGATCTTTCGAGAAGAATTTGCGCTCGTCATTCGCCGCTTCGCTTTCCCAGGTGCGCTAATTGAATTTTAATTAGCGGCTGCGTGCGGATTAAAGGCAGCCCGCGCGCGCTACGTTGGCAGTCGGTGTGCCGACCGAGAGAGAGAGAGGGAGGTGGTGGGAGGCGGGAGGGGCGGAGTACTAAAAACGCAAAGGGTCAAAGATGTGTGGGTTGGCGATGAGGGCGGCGTGGGCGGCGGCGTGGGCGGCGGCGTGGGCGGCGGCGTGGGCGGCGGCGTGGGCGGCGGCGTGGGCGGCGGCGTGGGCGGCGGCGTGGGCGGCGGCGTGGGCGGGGCGTGGGCGGCGCGTGGGCGGCGGCGTGGGCGGCGGCGCGGGCGGCGGCGCGGGCGGCGGCGCGGGCGGCGGCGCGGGCGGTGGCGTGGGCGGTGGCGTGGGCGGTAGCTTGGGCGGTAGCGTGGGCGATGGGGCGGGCGGTGGCGTGGGCGGTGGCGTGGTCGGTGGCGTGGGCGGTGGCTTGGGCGGCGGCGTGGGCGGTGGCGTGGGGCGATGGCGTGGGGCGGTGGCGTGAGGCGGTGGCGGCGTCGCCGCGACTGGTGGCGGTATGTGCGACGGCTCGGGTGGCGGTGCTGTTATCGGCGTGGGTGGTGCCGTTAGCGTGGGCGGACAAATGGAATCGCGGCTGACCGTCCAGGAGGAGGATTGGGATGCGTTTTAACAGCGTTCAAAACTGACAACCTCGAGCAGTCTCTTTGCCTGATGGCATTTGTTAGTAGGCAGGAAACATCCTTTGAAAGAAGTTTGGTTGCCAATGAGAGGCTCTGCTTTCTTGTTGCGAAAGGTCCCATTCAGAGAAGTGAAGAGACAGCTGGGACTTTGGCCTACCTAATTCGGATTGAAGTCGAATTTTAACTAGCGGAGCACACTTTGCGTTATTTGTAATGGTTACTTAATACTATTATAACACATGAAATTGGATGAAAATTTCTCATATATACTCAATTACATACGTTTTGCGGTTTGTTTTATTTTATTTCATTTTATTTATCGCCAAAATCACTGTACAGTATTCGTGTGACGTTTGGGGAAGCAGTTTAACCTTCTTTGGCGATTGTTTTATTGAACCTACACTTGTGTCTGCGAGTGTGTCAGTCAGGGAAAAAAATCGAGCCGAGAATTGAACTGGAGTTTTCTGCAGCGAGCTGGCAAACCATTCAGCCGCCGGGTTTGTAACAGCTTATAAATCGTTATGCACTTACATTATTTTATTCTATGTGATTAGGGCGTAGACATTTAAGTCTCCATTCTATGATATTGGAACCTTGCGGTTTCTGGTGGAACAATTTTAATTGGATTCTTCAAAGTTGTTGTTATTATTATTATTATTATTATTATTATTATTATTATTATTATTATTATTTTATATTATTTTTATTATTATTAGCGGTATTTTAAATGCTTCAATATTATTCATTTCCTAATATTATTATGTTTCATTGTCGTATTTTTGACAATCAGTCCTTATGTATAATCTTTATTGATGCTTGATAACACATGCTTTAGACAGCGGTTACATTTACTTCACTAATTTTGTTTTATCCATTCTTTGTTTTTATGTAGTATATGGAGGTACATAATCTGTGATGTACATTTTTGTTCATGTTTCATGGCCGACTGGAAATACTTTGGTCACGTCTGTGTTTAGTGACAAACGATTTTGATTCATTTCCTGAATTCCGATTGGTAGTTGTGAAGTTTTAATTGTACGATGGAGATTTAATTGCAAGCGTGCCATAGACGTTGTGATAATGAACAATTTTCAAGGAATTAATGTCCGTATTTAGTTAAGCTACTAGCGCATAACATAGAACGCTAGAAATGAACACATGGCTGTCTAAAAATAATGAATGCCACACGAGGTAAAAGTGATTTTGCATTGCTCATAGGATTGCGCCACTCGGTCTATCGTGATGCAACATTTCCTACTCGCAAAATTAAATGCCACAATAAACATTTGTATCATAAATGACTATTATTTATGACAAGAAATTAAGATGTCTCCTTTGATCAGACACACGTTCTCCTACAGTTGATTTCTGATCACAGTATATTCGAATTGTTTCCTAACTGTGAATAATAATAATATATTTATCAGTGCACATCAAACTGTAATAACCATGCACACAACAATGTCATAGTTGTGAAATTGTCCCATCGAACTATTGTAACTTCGATGTTGTTCTCACATTGTTCAACAGATATACTGGCGGCCTTACCAACTCATATACCAAATTATATTCAACGAAATTCACGATTTTTGAACAATCTCAGGAAAGAAAAGAGAAAATTTTATTGCTAGTATAAATGAAGAAACTTAAATGCTTTGTCTTCTAATCTGTCGACAGACGACCATTATATACTAATTAGCCAAACTCAGTCTCAACTTTTGAGATTTTTTTGAAAATTATCTTGAGTCTTCATTGAAACTATCTACTCCCGAAAGTGAAAAGAAAGAGGATTAATGGGTCGGATGGAGAGAGCGTTGTCCTCGTTTGCTTGCCGTTTGCCGTAAGAGACCGCTGCGTACTAAAGGCAGTATCTGTAACACAGCGCTGATGTGCCAACCCTTTTATTGCCCTCGCCCTATGACTCTCCCATTATTAATCTGACGAAATTATCCTGACAAGACATATTACTCTGACGAAAACGAGATTTCGTTTAAAACTCCTATTAATTGAAGGAAGTGTTACGAATTATTATTTATCATATCTACAAACGTCTAAGAATAAATGTTAGAAACTTCATGAAGTATATACAATATATATAGACTAGCTGACCCGGCGAACTCTGTTCCGCCTTAACAACCGGTCCCATCTTTTCCTCGCGTGCACTCACTGTGAGAAACTGTACTATCCTTGTTACACTCGTGATAATAAAGCAATTGCAGATTTGTGTTTTTCTCTCAAACAAAGAAGAATTTAAATAAAA
This sequence comes from Teleogryllus occipitalis, assembly GCA_011170035.1. Classification (NCBI taxonomy): domain Eukaryota; kingdom Metazoa; phylum Arthropoda; class Insecta; order Orthoptera; family Gryllidae; genus Teleogryllus; species Teleogryllus occipitalis. The sequence goes on along the minus strand of BLKR01003669.1, from coordinate 62,350 downwards.
CGCTCTGATATTAAATAGATAATTAAAAAATCTGTTACGTAGCAGAGCGTTTTTTTAAAATTTTGTTTAAGAGAGAAATACAAAGCTGTAATCATAGGGACCGGCTGTTAAATGCAATAAATAGGCAGATTTTGGAATTTATTGAGTTAAATTGTTTATTAGAAAATACAAATAAAAAATTGAAGTAGATTAATCATTCATTGTTGTTCCTGTATTTTGGTGCATAGGTTGCACTCTTCAGTTAAGCACCTTCACGCGAAAACATGCGAAATCACGCGAAAACGTGCGTTCTCACACAGGAACGCTGTCGAACGGGATAAACAGTATCCTATGTCCGTCTCCTGGCTCTAAGCTTCCTGCTCACCAATTTTCAGCCAAATCGGTACAGCCGTTCTTGAATTATAAATAGTGTAACTAACACGACTTTCTTTTATATATATAAAAAGATAATGAGCCAAATAACACGCATCTATTTAATTAATTTAATTCTATTTGTTAATTATACCCAATGCTACGGATTTACATGAGTAGTAATTAACCGATTGTGATATCATTTCCCTATTTTCCAGTAGTATTATTTCAGTAGTATTATTTCAGTAGTGTACGCATACCTTTTGCGGCTCTCACGCAACCAATCGTTATAAATGAGATCTCTAAAGAAAAAAATCACAGAACGTGACTAATTGCACTTTTACTTGAAAACTATCAAAGAGTTCGTTTTACAAAACCGCATCTAAATATTCATATCAAATGCACCCGCAACACATTCCAGCATTTCTGAATCTATATTGGTAAATAACTCCACTATATGATGCGATCTGAATCCTTACAAAGAAAGTAAAATTTTCAGGCGAAAGACCTCAAGAAACACGTTAAAAATAACAGCCAATATTACAATACGACGCATCTTAAACATTCTATTACATTTTGCTGATTCGACGCTTCTCTATTCTTCCCCAACTGTTCAGAATCTGTAGAACCTGCATCTGTATGTGAAATTTAACTAATTACTTGATATTCTGTGCGACTGAATTACATGGGTGTACCTCTTTGCTCGGTAATAGAGTTAAATAAGAATAGTTTGTATTGAGAAGGTTGTATCGTATTGTTAACAATCACAAAGAAATATATGTAAAGCAAATGACGAAGGATGAGGTGTCTTGAAGGAAATATAAATTTACGGCTTAATATGAAAACAAAAATATAGGGAAGTTGGTGGGTTTGATTGATTGATTTTCGTGTTTCCGGACGCGTCAACTGCTTTGTGGTCATTAGTCCCGTTAGTGGCAGTGCATGTTTTCTCTCGGGAGATGGCGGTGATCTTTCCCCGCTGGATGGCGAGATCGGGCACCGACCTATCGTCGGCTGAAGTGAGGGTTTCCCCCTAACCAGGACTCTCCCACCAGCGGGGCACCGCTCAGCCATTACAAGCTCCGACTGGTCTCCGGAATATGTGAGAAATTGTGTGTCTGTGTGTGTGTGTGTGTGTGTGTGTGTGTGTAAGAGGGGGATGGACAAGGAAGGAGGAAGGAAGGACAGATCGCGCTGATCCCGTGGCCTGTTTGGCAGGAGTACTGCTCCGGCATTCGCCTGGTGATCGGAGAAGCCACGGAAGGAAACTACCGTTCAAAGCAGCCGGCCGCTAGAATTCTCACACTCCAGACAGCGACCGAATTCGACCTAGCTGAAAACTGAGTGTCGAAAATCCTGGAACAGGACCTCCCGGTCAGAGGCGCTGCATTGACATCAGTTGATGCACAGGCTACCGCTCCCGGTGGAAGATGGTAGAGGGGGTGTGCTACCAAGTCCTCGCACGGTGCGCTAGTATCGTTGTGAAGGCGTTGCTATCTCGCGGGAGTAGAGTAAAAGTCCCCTCGCGTGCTGCATCACGGGCGCCGGTACGTGAGGGGATGTCGCTCGGGTGCCAACGCACGCGCATCCGGTCGCTACCCGGCCGGATATCGGAGGGGAGACACGCCGGGGCCTGCATTTGTACGTGCTTCAAAATTTATTGGATGCCGCTCATTTCGAAAGAACAAAGCTTCCATGGAATTGGAATTTTCCAACCAAGTAATTGGAACAGTATTTGTAATCGAAGAATCAATGCATTTCAAACACTGTGGATACAGCAGTTGTTTTCTTACTTTTGTGTGAAATTCAATTCCGTTTCTTTGGGTACATTCTCGAGGTTCAGTGCCTGAAGTGGTTTTATCTATAAAAATATTTGTCTCAAAGAGCGTAAATCGTTTCATCTGTTTGTCAGCACAGGAATTCCGTGAAAAGATATTAACGCTTTTGCACAGTTTATAAGCAAAAGTTTTCTTTTTTTAAACATTACTTTCTCTAAAAGACATGATTATTTGAAGTTTTGTGCTGTTTTGTCGCGTTAATTATCTTTCTTAAATGTAATTGGTTGGCTGGTTGTTAGTTATTACGGGTATGTCAACTACTGAGGTAATTCGTGCCATAAGTCTAGTGCATGTTTTCCTCAGGAGGTGGCGGTGATCTTTCCCCGTTAGATGGCGAGATCCGGCGCCGATCTACTGTCAGCTAGCGGGGGTTCTCTCAACCAAGTATCTCCCACCAGCAGGGCACTGCCCCAGCCGGGACAAGCTCCAAGCTCCCGACCGGTCTCCAGGTATGTGTGGTAGTGTTGTTCATGTCAGCGTAAGTGTGTGTAAGGGGGGGTGATAGGGCAATGAAAACAAAGGAAAGATCGCGGGCGGTCCATGGCCCGTTTGTTAGAGTACTGCTCCGGCATTCGGCTGGTGACGATCGGAAAGAGCCGGTCAAAGTGCCGATCAAAGTGCCGATCAAAGCAACCGGTGTCTAGAAGTTTCCTCCTGACATTCGACCTACCTGACAAGCTAGTATAGAAAATCTTGCCACTGTCGAGACTCAAACCTAGGACTTAACGGTCAGATGTACTGCAGTGACATCAGTTGATGCACTAAGCCATCTCTCCCAGTTTAAATATAATTATTAGAACATCGCCGATATAACAAATGGAAAGAAATACGTTAGAAGATCAACTAATAAAATAGTACTAAATCAGCTAATATTAAAAAATGTCGTATTATCTAACATGCCGTTATATTTACAAAAAAATTATTAAGATCATTTGAGGTACATGATGATTTAATTTTGTTTTCGAGATACCGCCGTGTAGTTTCAAAATTATTCTTTAAATTAACAGCTTAATCATGCACGAAATATAGATTAATGGTTACCTTAATTTTTCATATCTAATTGAAATTTTCTTGGTATATTAAACCTCGCGAAGTCTTATTACAGCAAGGATGAAGCAACGATAGTCGCTCGATGCACACTCGTAACTTCAAGAAAAACATCATTCTGTGGAGCAACTCCCAATGTATCTTCCAGCGTTATTCTCGGGACATCTGCACGGAAAACATACCGGTAAGAGCAGTGTATTGATGCTGGAAGCCTGGCAGCAAGGCCTTTAGCATCTCAGATTTACGACGTTTGAAACGAGCAGCAGCTGCACTTCACTTGCATTTGGGTGGTTACGCCTTTACCCTGGATGTTCTCTGCACAGAATCGGCTGGGAAAGAAAACCTCCACAACACTGATGTAATGCCACAGCCGGGAACGGATCGCACAGGGCTGCGTTTACTGAAATGTACAATGTGGCCTTGATCATTGCATAACAAAATATGCTTCCTTCCTCCGAGGGCCGAATTCAAACTGCCAAAAATCCAAATATTTAATAATATCATACTTCTAGTGATAAAACCAATTTACCAGGGAAATATAAATTATTTATAAATAATTATTTAAAAAACAAACCAATGTATAGAACATAAAATATTACTCCCGTAAAACAATAGTGCGTTACAAGAAGACCGATTAGCGTGAAAACGGGCAAGGATAAGTGGTGTTGGGAAGTATATGGTAATCGTTACAAAAATGGCCATATATGTTTGGAAATAAAGAAATAAGATTTTAAAATATGAAAACAAATCGTCTTCTCTTCCACGTGAAGGAAATGTTTCCGTGGCACTACCATGTAACCTAATACATTTTTTCCAAGAAAATAAAAAAATATGATAATTTTGAGAACTTTGTAAAATACTTCACCTGTTTTCAGTAAAAGGAGCGAGAACGTCGTGTAGTGATACCACAATTACACATGTCACTAAATTTGTATAAAAACAAGTTAGAAGTATCATTTTTGGGCTCTTCTGGTATGTTAATATATACTTGTCCATCACCCTCCAAAACTCACAAAATCGTATATTTTCATAAAAATTGTATGCCCCCAATGTTGTGCAAGTAATTTAGTTAGAAATTAAAAACAAATGATGCTGCAAGATGTGACACATGTGTATCCATGGATGACGTTACGCAGAGTTTGATAACCAAACGAGTTTTGTAAAAAGATATTACGGTAGGAATATCGTCCAATGTTTTATGAAGTTTGTAAAATCTCAAAGAATTACAATTTTCCTTCAAATTTGACACTTCTTCCTGTGAACAGCGACGGACTTATCTACATATAATTAAAAGTGTGCTGTGGATTAGAGCAATTGAATCCTAATTTCGTTTCTTAAGAAACTGTCCCAGTTTCGTAAAGTTTGACTTTATGTAACCAATGTTGACAAAAGAGTTTAAAATCTTATTTTGTTTGTATCAGGTAGAGTTTCGTGAGGTTTCCTTTTGCCGGCAGGCGCAGATGATAAACAGTAGACGAAGTGTTTTTGCTGATAAACTAATTTCTCGGAAGGACTGTCTTGAACGGGACGCTTGGTTGAATGCAAATTGCATTGCGTGTCTTATCGCTGACAGATCGATGTAAGTCACTCTCCATAGGCAAATAAACGTAACACTCAGAAGGAAACGACTGCAGAAGGGACCTGGGACGCAAACGTGAGGGAGAAAGGCTCTCAGAATAAACATGAGGTTCTCAGAAAAAAGTAATTGTTTCCACTTTAGTGTATATTGAAGAAATTTAGCCTCAACTCAGTCTATTCCAATTCTTGAACGTCTCAAAAATGCATTAATGTTTCCACTCTTAAACAAATAGCAGTGAAAGAAATCTCAGGATGTTTATTCAACTTTTGGCATTCATCTTATGAATTATGAACAAGATCAACAAAAAATACTAGAATAGGAACTAAATTATTTTTAAAATGTGATGAAGAAATGTAGAAACTGCTTATTAGAAGTAAAGAAGACTAACAGTAAATTCGTTCCTTGAATTTGTCACAACATTTTAAGTAGATACTTGTAACAGGGTTGGTTAAAAATCTGTTACAACTGCAGTTATAACTAGAATTCTGCAGTTATAACTACAGAATGGCACAGACGTTCTCGAACCAAATTTTTCTAATTTCTCTGGTGTGGCCTGGCTTTAAGGTCTTGCTCAATTCTCTGGCCAGCTGCCATCTATCGTCGCCCAAAGTACATTTTTTTGACAATTTCTCAACTTTTTGCTTTCCTTGTAATTCAATCGAATTATTACTTCATGAATATTAAGAAGAGTAGAAACGCGCAATAAATAGAAGTTTTCGTTGAAAAATTCGCAGCCGTTGTTGAGAAAATGGTGATTAAGCTTTAATGTTAATGCGAAATTTGAAGCTCTTGATCTTAGAAATCTATTGAGTTTCAGAAAAAGTTAATTTGAAGTAATTTGAAGCTTTTCTACTCACAAATGTAATCATGCATACAAATTGATGGAAATAACAATATTAACGGCATCAAATGTATTTAAAAAATTTCATTTGCGCAATTTTTGAAAAAACAAAAGAAACGCCAAATTGAACTTTACGTCATATAAACGACGGACAGACAGACAAAAAACGGACCGACAGACAGACAAAAAACGGACCGACAGACAGACAAAAAACGGACCGACAGACAGACAAAAAACGGACCGACAGACAGACAAAAAACGGACCGACAGACAGACAAAAAACGGACCGACAGACAGACAAAAAACGGACCGACAGACAGACAAAAAACGGACAGACAGACAGACAGACAAAAAACGGACAGAGACGGACAGACAGACGGACAGACAGACGGACAGACAGACGGACGGACAGACGGACGGACAGACGGACGGACAGACAGACGGACAGACAGACGGACAGACAGACGGACAGACAGACGGACAGACAGACGGACAGACAGACGGACAGACAGACGGACAGACAGACGGACAGACAGACGGACAGACAGACGGACAGACAGACGGACAGACAGACGGACAGACAGACGGACAGACAGACGGACAGACAGACGGACAGACAGACGGACAGACAGACGGCTTTCAGACGTGAAGCCAAAACTGCAAAAGCATCCCTTGAGAGATTTAAATCTCTGACCAAATCGATCAATTCTGTTTGAGTTAAAGGTTTGGGTTTGTGTTTGGTGCTTGTCCATTCAGATTCTTCAGCTGACTCGCCTGGCATTGAACTTGAATCAGAAATAATTCATTGTTTCAGAATTACTTCAGAATTTATCAACAGTACTTAGAGGTTTGAAGGAGGTTCTGGTATAGGAATGTCTGTGTCACTGTACATGCCTTCTAGCGGTCTCCAAATCAGGATAAACCATACCGCGTCTCGTCTTTGTATTGAATCCTTTTACTTTGCAAATACAAAAAGAACACTCGTCTGGATGGTTATTTGGCTCTCGCCACACCATAGGAACTCCAAAATTCAGTGCCTTCTTCTTCCCCTTCAACCAGTTTCTTAACTCTGCAACACAAACACTGCACGCTTTATGAGGGTCCTACGACTTATCCTGATACCCAAGTTTAATTCCAAGATAAGTGTTATAAACACTTCTAAGAAATGAGGTTGTATTCTTTCTCTGTTTTGCAATCATAAAACGTCCATAAATATAAGAAAATGTATTTGGGTCATTCACACACTTTCTTTTTTCCATGGTTATATTTTTATATTTATTTAAACAAACGGACTAATTCTTCGAAACACTGCTTGAGATACATTCGAATATTTCGGTCAACACTGGTTGATTTGTTTTGCCCAGTGTCTGCTATTATAAAGATGGGGCTATAAAAACCTATATTCAAAGGAATATGAATATAACATTGTCATGAGCTGCCATGCGGCCGTGTTCTGTTACAAAATCATGCAAAATGAATTGAAAAAATCAACTATCACGAATAATATATATTTGCGTTTATATGTCATTGAAGATAATGTGTATATTATCAATATCTCTTTGATCACAATTACTGAAATTATTACAAATTGTGATGTTATAGATCAAAAGTAAGAACATTATTTGATTCAGGTGACCAACGTACGCGTAAAAAAAGTGTCAAAATCAAAAAATTAAATTCCTTGTTGACCTGTGTTACCCGGTGTTGCCAGAGCTCCGCAGCACAACCCGTCCCGCCCCCTTTCTTGGTTCACTCCTTCCGTCCCGACCATCTCACGGCCAGGAAGTCTCTGACAGCATTACGGGTTGCATCATTTGCAGCAACAAAAAGCAAATGGAGTGGAGTTGGTTGAGTGGGGTAGCATTTTGGGATCGTGAACCCTATTGTGTGGGATTATTTGGAATCGCGAACCCGTAGGTTTTTTTTAGATTACCCCAAATAATTCGTGAAACATTAAGAAGCGACCATGTGGACCTAGTTTTAGGAACGTAAATACAAAGAGAGACTCAAACACACATTCATGTTTCTATGCTATTGAGATACGGCGTTCAAGAATGAAAAATAACAATATCTCATTTTCTAATATTTATCGACATGTTCAAGGAATATCAAGTTCATGTTCAAGAAAGTAATCGACCTTGTGAACCTAGTTTTTTAGGAACGTAAATACAAAGAGAGACACAAACACACATTCATGTTTCTATACTATTGAAACACGGCCCTGAAGGATTAAAAATAACCGTATCTCATTTTCTAATATTTATCGGTATGTTCGAGGAATATCATAGATCTGTGCGAAAAAAAATTTGTAAGTAGATATATTTAAAAAAACGTTATCGGCCATAAATACATTCGCGTGTTCTCATCTGTTAGGTCATAGATATCCACGCTCCGTTTATAAAGCACTTTCTATTGTAGCTGTTGTGTATTGAGAGTATTCAAGGAATTGGAAGAATTGAAAAGTATCACACAATATTGAGTAGTTAAATATCACGTGTATTGCACTTCGTAATACATGAATAACATAGACAAATAAAGTATACTGCCAAGGATTACAGTATCATTGTTGATCAAAAGTGTATTTACAAAATACAACAGTATCTATAATGGTGAGGTATGCATAGGTACACAGAGTTTGAACTCAGCACCCTCACCGGGCCGCGGGGTGTCAGTGCACATGCGCTCGTCGGCGACGATTCGCCGCCCCCTGACGACGCGCGGTGAATAATGCACGATCAAGTCCCAGGAGCGCGGCGACCCTCCCCTCCCCTGCCCCAGCCACACCCCTCCTCTCCCCGCCCCACCACCGGAGCCATCTGGGATGCGACGTTCCAACGTTGGCGTCGGGTTTGGCGCTTCGACGCTGATTCGGAAGTTTTCCAGGTCCTTCAAAGCGTTCTTCTCCCGCGTGCTTGGGAGTCGATTTGCAGGGAGGAGGGACGCAGTTCTGTAATTGAATCATTTATTTCAGAAACCCGTCAAACGCCAAATTTGTCATGTCGAGAAAATTGAGAAAAAGTGGCCCAGTTTTTCCGATTTCAAAATATTTTTTAATATTAAAGCAGTTAATAAATGAATATTTTTCAGATAAGTATGGAATAAGCGATGTGTCTATCCTCCTGGAACAATATTCCACCGCTAAAGCGCGTTTCAAATTTTGGCGTTTGACGGGTTTCTGAAATAAACGATTCAATTAGGGGCGCGAGTTTTTAGTAGAAGAACGCGGAATGACGAAATATAGCGAAAACGAGTTGATTGACCCAAAGGAATGACACGCTCTATGGATTTCGATAAAAATCACAATTTTTTTACCTACAGGGTTATTTCTGCAGTTCGCGTGTTTCCGTCGGATATAATACTTATTATTTCAATAGTAAGTATTATATGAATATTTGGCATCCATTAAGGCAGCGCTTGGCTACAATTTGAGAAGAACAATGGATTTTTTTACTCTTCCATGTTTACGAGTGCAGATATTTAAATTTTAAAAAAGTTCAAAAGCACTTCTATTAACTCTTTTTTTACTTTTCTAAATTAAGTTTCCTGAGATTTTAATGTAAGTTAAGAGAGCATATTACTGGCATCGTTTTTCGCTATGCACGCAATTTCCTGATAATTTGCCACAGCAAATACAAAAAAGTAAAAATAAAAGATTCATAGTTATTTTTATCGTGACGACACACGTTTCATTTCTTACAAATGCAAACACGTATTAAGAACTATGATAAAGTATTATTAGATGTTTGCAATATTCAAAAACAAAGCGGCGTTGATGATACATTCCATCGTCTCCTGAATAAATGCACATGAATGCTCGCTTGGTAAGATAAGCGCTAATGGAGGTTCCCGGCAGAAAGGTCATGCCCTTTGAACTCTTGTGTCGTAAACTGTGAACTATCGTAAAGCGTTTTGCTAATAGAATCTCCTTGGAACTACGAGTACAAATGCAACGACGCAGAACAAACAAGAGCAGTTAGTACAGATTGCCTCCGAATGAATGTTCCAGGCAGAAAATGGAGAACGTTTCGCTATGTTGTTTTAATGCTACATCGAAATTCTTTTATTCGTTCATTCTCTGGTCTGCATGGCCTGTCTCTTGTGTCTAGGTGCATTTCGTCTACCTCGAAAACCATCTCGTGTGACTCGCTTGTTATCGTTTGTCTCATGTCTCTCATTGTCTTCTCTGCCTCATGTCTCTCATTGTCTTGTGTCTCGTCTTTCTCGTTTGTCTCATCAGTCCTGCGTCTTTTGTATCTTGTCCGCCTCGTTCGCCCGCCTCGTTCGCCCGCCTCGTCCGTCCGCCTCGTCCGTCCGCCTCGTCCGTCCGCCTCGTCCGTCCGCCTCGTCCGTCCGCCTCGTCCGTCCGCCTCGTCCGTCCGCCTCGTCCGTCCGCCTCGTCCGCCTCGTCCGCCTCGTCCGCCTCGTCCGCCTGGCCTGACTTGCCCGTTTTGTCAGTTTCTCTCTCTCGATTGATCGCCTTCTCTCACTCCAATTCCCCGAAATTCAAAGTTGGCCGTTGGTCCGTCATCCATGTGCTTGAGTCTTTCCATGTCACAGATGGTCCGTGGGGAGGGGTATAATTAAGCCTTGACCCCGGCACTAAGAAATTGATCGAGCGTCCCCCTGTAAGTAATTAGAGGAAGACGTTAAAACTACCAATGAGAGCATCCGGCCTCCCCGTAGCTTTTATGTACAGAAGACAACCGACGACGTACCTAACTACTTTAGCTTGTTTCGGAAATTCGCCTACGTCGATATGTTTAACATGCAAATATTTCATGAATATTTTGCTTCGGACACGACGAGATGTGTGATTTAAGAAACAACCATCCATCGGGGGAAGATCACCGCCATCTCCCGATGAAGAAAAACATACATTACACTTACAGGACGAATGATCTCAATAGTTGACGCGCCCGGAATCACTAACAATCAATAAATCAGGAAATCCTCCGCAAGCCGACATCTAGGTCAGTTCCAGATTTCACCAATCAGCGGTGGAGGAACACTGCCACCTCCCAGGATAAAACATTAACTACACTAATGGGACTAATGACCATATTAATTGACGTTCTCAAAGACATCAATCAATCAAGTCTCTCATGTCATCCCAAACAGACTTGGCAATCGCCCCAGTTCTAAACAATCACCGGTACGCCCGTTGTCTTATTCTTCGTTTTGAGAAGTTTATTCGCAGTCACGGAGCTACAGATTACAACGGAGAACTCCACGAGACGCTCTCGATCCGGGGCGGTGTCTTTGAGCGGCGAACTCTGCTTCCGGGAATCCGTATTCCACACCGCCTTCCCAGTAGAAGCCGCTCTCCGCTCCACGCCCGAGCGGCTTTTAATTGAGAAGAGACATCAAACGCCGACCATTGCGTCTCCCACCGGCCCCCAAGCTGCGACCCGCGGGCCGCGTGTGGCGGACGGAAGAGCATCCTCCACCCGACAAAAACGGACAAAGGAACGACACTTGCATCCAGAAAAGTCACAGGCAATTTGATTGATTGATTCATTTTTTCGTGTTTCCGGGCGCGTCAACTGCTTTGGTCATTAGTCCCGTTAGTGTTGTGCATGTTTTATTCTCGGGATATGACGGTCATCTTCCCCCCCTGGATGGCGAGATCCGGCTCCGACCTACAGTCGGCTAATAGGGTTTCCCCCTTACCAGAACTCTCCCACTAGCGGGGCACCGCCCCAGTCGGGACAAGATCTAAGCTCCCGACCGGTCTCCCGAAATATGTGGTAGTGTAGTGCATGTTAGTGTACGTGTGTGTGTGTAAAGGTAGAAGATAGGACAAGGAAGAAGACGGAAAGATCGCGCGCGGTCCGTGGCCCGTTTGGCAGGGTACTGTTCCGGCATTCGCCTGGCGTTGATCGGAGAAACCACGGAAAACTACCGATCAGAGCAGCCGGCTGCTAGAATTCTCCTCCAGACAGCGACTGAATTCGACATAGCTGAAAAGCTTGTGTCGAAAATCCGTCGTCAGGACTCGAACCTAGGACCTCCCGGTCAGAGACGCTGCAGTGACATCAGTTGATGCACTGAGCTACCGCTCCCGGTCACAGGCAATTTGAGGCAACCTAGATTCATAAAGTGTTTGAATACCTTATATTCATACTGGATGTCGCAGAATAAATGTTACTCACGTCAAGGACTTTTAAAGGGGTTGAAAATTATCATTTTTGCAAATGAACATGTAAAGAAGTTCTATTGATTGATTGGTGATTCCAGGCGCGTCAACTGCTAAAGTCATTAGTTCCGTAAATACAGTGCGTGTTTTTGCTCCTGAAATAGTGGTGATCTTCCCCTGCTGGATGGGGAGATCTGGGGCCGACCTACCGTCGGATAGCGGGGGTTTTCCCCAACCAGGCATCTCTCACTAGCGGGGCACCGCCTCAAACGTCACAAACTCTTAGCTCCGGTCCGATATCCCGGTATCTGTGGTAGTGTGGTACGTATAACTGTATGTAAGTAAGGAAATGATAGAACAAGGAATGGGAAGGAAAGATAGCGCGTGATCCGTGGCCCGTTTATTAGGGTACTGCTCTGGCATTCGCCTGGTAATGATCGGAAAAACCACGGAAAACTACCAATCAGAGCGGAAGGCTGCAAGAATTCTTCTCGAGTCAGCGACTGAATTCGACCTCGCTATCTAGTTAGTGTCGAAAATCCTGCCACCGTCAGGACTCGAATCTCGGACCTTCCGGTCAGAGGCACTACAGTAACATCAGTTGACGCCGTGTGCCACCTCTCTCGGTTGGGAAATTCCATATAAGAGCACATGGCATTTGCCTCTGATTGATAGGCGACTCATTATGCCCCGAGGTTTGGCGGGTCGCGTTATGACGCAAAGGGATTTCGTTTACTTTCCGAGCATCTGTGCATGATGAGTTGCGTAACAGTCGGGGCCAAATGTCACATGTGCAGCTTCGTTGTATGAACTTTACGATCACATGTACAATGATAAAACGTTATCATCTCGCCGCTCTACGTGTCCTAGAAGTTTGTAACATTTATTCTGAAACAACGTGTAAATATTGATAAATAAGGTCTTGTACGCCGGTTTGCCATGCACCTCTGCGACCACGTTTCAATTCATAACCAATAATCGTGTTGAAATTTACGCTTAGTAGCAAGTTTTATTAAGTTTTTTCCAACTTTCAATTACTTTTACTCAGTAGTAACTCAGTTGGACATTAATGAACGTATATGCAAACATGTTTTTTGTAATCGTGTGTAAATCACTTCAGTGCGGTGAGTTGAAGAAGTCAACATTAAAAACGTATACTGCGCCACGAGAGTGTATTGTCATCCAAAAAATCCTTTACCGAGTATTTTTTTATTTCAAATTATTAACAAAATTTAAAAAAAAAATAAAGTGACACTTTCATAAAATCATTCTTTATTCTTTTTTATAATGCAAAAGATGTGTATTAACAGGAATTAATGGTAAATTTAATTTTGATAATGTAGTATGCGAGAAAAATCAGTAAAAAATTACACACAATCTTAACAAGCAATGAATCTCATTTGCATAAAACTAATTTCTTGCACTTTGACATTCACGGGATACTTTGCGGTTCAAATTTCTAGAACAAATTTCATACCTTGAAATGCTACCTTTCATACCTATATTTCATAAGTTCAGTTTTCTTTCTTGAAACTTCTGCTTCCTTTTGTTCTGAATGAAAATATTATGCCATTAAAATAGAATATTTTCCAACCTTCGCGGCAATTCAATTAGTATTATTCTAAGAGTAGACGAAGGACGAATACTATGTAAACTTTCATTGGCAATTCTTGTTTCTGGTGATTTCTGAAGTATCAGTAAGATTTTATTCTGCTGAAAGGTGATCGTGCCAAATTGGATTTTGTCGCAAGAAATGAAGGTTATCGTAAGGGCTTCGTTAGCAATATGCGGGTCGACTCTAGTTGTCAACGCGGATTTAACGTAGGACGAGTGAGAGCTTCACGAGGGACCTAGGAAATAATTTCTGATGATTGACCAACAGACCGCAATCATGTGATGAGTAATAGGTTTTACAAATAAAAGATTAGGGAAATTGTACTGAAAATCCCAAGCGCATACAGTATTCTTACACGACACTGTACACGAAAAAATACAACCTACTGTCCAAATTTCCCCCACACGACCCCTCGCGGCTTAAAGTCTTCTATTTTCAACACTTTTGTTCATAATGCACTACTAACATTACAATCGTTCCCAACAAGTACACAAAATAGTACTACCCACTAGAATAATCATCGTCACAAATATCCACCCAAAGTTTAGGGGGTGTTTTGATGTTACTCTCTTCGATCAGCAGCCAACATAAAATGCCTTTTCAGCACTCGTGTAAAAAATAGTTTGTACCTTCATTGTAAACTGATTTGACAGGGTTACTTACCATAAAGTAGAAAAAGAGCTTAAGGTAACATAGTGAATTGTATACTTGAATGAAAATAAAATGAAATCCAGTAAGGATGTCTAAAAATAGCACATGACAGACGTGATTTTATTTTGTTCATATGATTGCGCCACGGCCTACCGATCTGCAACATTTCCTCCTCGCAAAATAAAAATTCACTTACGAAGTACATTATACACCAATGATTCAGAAAACCATAATCGTTTTATTCGTATAATTTTTTATTTCTATTCTTCATAAACAATGCAATAAAAATCACAAATGTTTTAAATTCAATAGTTAATAGAATGAGAGATGTTCCTCAAAACACACGATAGGAAGGTAAAATATTCAGAAAACAACTCGTATCACGAACGTGTTTTTAGAATGTCATTATTTGAATGCATACTCACGTTTTATTTGTGATTAAAAAAGTAACTCTTGGCTCAATCCCAGAAGATATGCAACAAAAAAAATAACTCCGTCAGCTAACTTCGTACTTACACCAAAATCATGCATGCAGTTTATTCAAGAAGGCACTAGTGCCTCTTCGAAATATTGGAAAATAATATGGAAAGACGTGAATTTGAACGTGGGGCATTTGGAGACCCCTGCGTTATCCGCTTCCTGGCTTTCCTCGTGGCGCCCGCTGAGCTGGGCGGCAAGGAAACGGAATAAAGGGCCGGGCGTCCGGAGCACCTGGACTTACGACTCGGCAAACAAAGCGCGCCCGGCATCGCCCGCTCTCTCATCGCCCCCGCCCCGCCGCTCCCCGCCACGCCACTCCCCGCCACGCCACACCGCACCCCGCCACGCCACACCACACCACGCAACGCCACGCCGCTCCCCGCCACACAACGCCGCTCTCCGCCACGCCACGCCGCTCCCCGCCACTCCCCGCCTCGCCACGCCGCTCCCCGCCACGCCACGCCACTTCCCGCCATCCCCGCCCCTCATCTCTTTGCTTCCTCGTCTCGACGCTACAATCGAATTGAGATACACGAGTGGAATTCATTTGGTTCCAGATACACATTTGTACTCCTGAAATGTAATATCAGAGTTACGGTTGTAAAACTTATGTTTTACATTGTTATATTGAAAAATAAATCTAGAGTGTCTGTGATTTCCATATTACTTTTTTAGACAGCCACACCAGCGGTAACTTTTAGGGCATGCAGAGCGTTGCTAAAAGTTAGTTTTTTAGCACCAGCGATTAAAGTGAGACGATGCTCATGTGTTCAGATACATTTGTGTATTAAAGAAAGAGAGCAAACTAATTTCGTCTGATTGCACCTGCTACTAATGAACTTAATGTATTATTAAGTGATTTGTGTACTTGAATTAAAATAAAATAAGTCAGTAAGGCTCTCTAAAAGAGAGTGTACAACACACGTGGTAAAAGTAATTTTATTTTTCTCGCAAGATTCAGCCATGTAGCCTATCGACCTCATATCACAACGTTTAGTACTCGCAAAATGAAATGTCACTTTCACCACTCGTAGCATAAATGACTTTTTTATAATCTCATACGAATATTGACAAGTTATAATATTCATTTTATTGTTTTTACAATTTTTATCTCACAGTTTGTCCGGGTTAATTACGGTAACAGCTAAACCGATTTTGATGGGGTTTTCACCGAAAGGTAGACTTTTGTTGGGCATAACTGAGGCCATTTTCTAGGATTATTGTTTTCCTTTATATAAAGAAGATTGTTTGAGTATTTATTTTTATAAAATACAACTTATCCCGATCCAGTTTTATCTCGATCTTAATACAACTTTTTATCCATGACTTTCAAAACAAGATAAAATTTACTTTTTACATGAAATTTCCTAAGAACTACACCCATCTCCCTTGCTACCCCATAAAATTGTAGTGGGCTCTTCGGCAGTTACAAGTATCTCAAAAAGAGTGAGGATATACGCTGAAATGATTCCAATGTGTTTGATCGCCCTTTCAATTGTCTACTAAATGATTTTTAATTTATTACAACACGCAATTACGCCTCGTGAAATTGACGATAAAAACTTTTTACGATCGTAAGCCGGGAGTATGAAACAATGCATGTTTACAGCTGCCCTTAGCAACGTTGTCAGCAGCGAACAAGGCATGTTGAGGTCGTGCACGGGCGGAGCCGGCGAGTAGGCGCGAGTAGGGGCGAGGCGAGTAGGCGCGAGTAGGGGCGAGTAGTAGCCAATTGGAGCGAGTAGGGGTGAGGAGGGGTGAGGAGTGGTGAGGAGTGGTGAGGAGTGGTGAGGAGTGGTGAGGAGTGGTGAGGAGTGGCGAGGAGTGGCGAGGAGTGGCGAGGAGTGGCGAGATGGCGAGGAGGCGAGGAGTGGCGAGGAGGGGCGAGGAGGGGCGAGGAGGGGCGAGGTGTACTTGGGACAGAGGGGTGGAGCAAGATGGGTTTGGACAGTGCACTGCAGGGCTGCGCAGACCAGATCGGGGTATACTACAGATAAAATTTACATTTATTCCTTTATAAAAAAAGCGAGGGAGACCATGTGTTAAATAAATACCGAACGCGGCATCCTTTTATCTGGTAACAGATATTAATACATAACAATGCCACGACAGATTTATAGCCCTACAGCCCATTTAGTAAATGAACATAACCGCCTCGTGACGTTGTCACCTGCGGGATGTGCTGCAAGCCCTGAGCAAAACCTACGCGTTGAACGTTTCAATACGACAATCATTTTCATGTCACCCACGCGCTACCCCTATCCCGCAGTGTTCACGACTCCCGCGACTTTTTTGTTGCCCCTCCCTTCGTTTCCAACAAAGTATGCACCAGTCTCGCGTCCTACGGACAGTTTTCTCAAAAGCCGCGTTCGAGGCCTCCTGCCTTCTTTAAGACAAAAAGTAATTCAAACGTCTCTGGCACAATACGTCGAAAACACCCCACGAACCCACGTCTGAGGCCGCTTCTGTATGTTAGAATTATTACAAAGAGCTTTTCATGCCACCCCCCCTTCCTTGACGCAGAGTCCGCGACACAGCAACACAAATCTCCAACACCACACTCACCACCTTGAGGCTTGCAAGGCATGAACGACGTCTACATATTATGTACACATATTACGTACTACATATTATGTACAACGTCATATGATAAATAGCACTTACGCACTCTGTTGTCATTACGCACATCCGTTGTTAGTCTTCAAGTGTGATCTCATTGTAATGTCCCTGGAATCAGTATTAAATTGCACATGCTATATTTTAATCAAATGTTCTACTTCGATGATTTGTGTAGCAACTTCACGGCTCTACAAATTGCACTCACCGTTGCGCTTCACGAATAGATGCGTCATTATGCTATTGTCTCTTCATCCACGACTAGAGATGTCAACTCTGCCGTCTATGCTTACTTGAGTTGTCCGGCGATGACACAGACTATCAATTGTCCCTTGTTAAGGGCTCATTCTGTCTTATCAAAACATCGAACTTGAACTACAAATAATCAAGAGGGCAGCCTTTAACTACTTCTAGAATTTATTAAGTTCTTCTAAGCTTACTTCTAAAATATATGTAAATTATTTGACTCCTATTGTATGTGCTCCTATAAATTAAATTTAATTTCAATACTCGACATTTTTAATTTGAATAACCCCAAAATATTTCCCTGAATCCGCCCTGCTTTGAAAAGTAGCCGCATTTTTTCTCCACTTCACGCTATTATCGAGTGGTTGAAGAGTACCGGCGATTTGTTTGAAACTTATTACTTGCAATATAAATAGTATGTCGTATGCTCTATCATCAAACACTAAATCATAATTTCTAAGAATTTGTGGAACAATACTGGCCGTTTCAGAGCGCTTCTCAAATTAACAGCAGCGGGAGATTTGGATATTGCTTCGTGACCCTTTGTATTGCGGAAACAACCCGATAATTGACAATCGGTAATTACTGACCAGTAAATTAAAAATAATTGCCTTTTCCCTTCCAGCGTTATGGATACACCAGCAGCGAAATTGGAACAGAAGTGCGACCGCGACTCCCACGCGGCGGAGGGGAGCCGTGAATCCAGCCTGTCGCGGCGCGTGTTTTTCTTTCATTTGTTTTGGACGCTGCACTCTCAATTTTGCGGGAATGTGCATTCCCAACGATCGATATGTGGCACATCGAGAAAACAATGGGCGTTGTGATTGTTTCTGCACAAATTGTGAGCTGCGTTAAAAATGGCAACAAAGACTTTAACAATGCAGTCTTCATTACTTAATGCGATGAATTCTGAGGATTGACGGCTGCGTATAACAACAGTCCTATTGATGCATTGTTAGTATCCATGCTTCAACAATACAAGGCTTGTGTTTATACATTTCAATACATCAACATGCGAAAGGGTAGCTATTTTTCATTTGACAAAAACTGGTATATTACGAGCTCCTGCACACTTCTTTCGTTTCATTTGTATGGCCACTAAACGTTCCATTTTAAGTCTTCCCTACAAGAGCATTTGCATCGGATTCCTCGTTTTCTTTGCTTCCTTTGTTTCTATTAAACAGTACCGATATTACTTTAATTACTAACAAATTGCTCTCAATTGAATTCGTCCTTCATTCTATAATTTTTTTCAAAATAAGTCGCGTGCGGAATTTGATTCCACTTATCAATATTTCGTTAAATATTTCCAATAATCCGAAACCATTCCGATTGTGAGAAGCTGGGATTTTAACATTCATTTTTGTCCAGAGGCAACAAATCCGAATCTGTTTTTAAGATTTAAAAGTACCGTTGGTAATTTCTTTTCAATGGTACATTTTGCGGATAGGAAAAAAAATCAATGTTTTTGATTTGGCGCACCACTTCTCAGAATCCGAGGAAACACATAGCGTGTACATGTGTACATTATAACTAACAAAGGACAAGAAAGTAAAACAACGATCAAGTTTTACATCCTTATGCTTCAGAAATTCGAGACACTTTTGAATATTTTTGGGTCATTAGAATAACTGATAGTCTGAAAAACTTATTTTTATTGGTATATGTTATTAAAGAATATATTAATAACAATAACGATATATTTATACAAAAATAATTAAAAAATAAAACGGAATAACTATCAAATCTTACTACTTTGAAATTAAAATTACGAAACCATTTACACCTAGGGGGTTGAATGTCCGCACGCAACAGTAAATCTGCATGTAATGAAGGGTAAATGTGAGAGGTCATCCAACACGTTCTATTGTTGACCTTAACACACAGCAGACGTACAATGAAAATGTATTAAATTAAAAATGTATGAAAATGTAAAAAACTATTTTTGACTCAGTGTTAAAAGAACATAAATTTCTGTAACAGAAAGCATGTGCGGTCTATGAATGAAGATTTGGTGGTTGTTTATAACTTGAAAGGCTACTGGAACCATGAAAACAAATGAACAAAGGGAAACAACACTGCGGGAACTCCAAAAATAAGGGATCAAACGCTACAAATGAATTAAACTATCCCAAGTTAATTATATTAACTATTAGGACGAAACATAGTAATTTCCTAAATAATCAATAGTATTTGAAAGGTCATTCGTTAGTATTGTTACAGTACATGCTTAATAACATTAAGAGAGATTGGATAATATTATCGATGTTAACTTTTCTCATTGGATTTTAATATTTCATTCAAGATATCAAAGAAGCTTCGGGTAATAAAAAATACCGCTTATAATTCTCAAGAGAGTCACAAGAAACAGTAAAATAGTAGCCAGAAAAAACTGCAATTACGCAAAATTTTCAATAATTTGTTAAGGAGTTTAACCCATTGAAGGACTATTAAATGTCAAATAAGTTCACGATAACTACTGTGTATGTAATTATTATATAACTATTACAGCACGACAATTGAACATAGGCAATTCATAGCTTCTTGTTATCGAATATTTTTCTCCTCGTTTTTAAACAAAGAGTAAATACGTTGCAAACGGTGCGTTTAGCTTCTGCAACAACGACCTACGGAACTCGACGAATTGAGGGGGGGGTTCTGGGTGACGCACTGACCTTTTCCAGCAGTGTTTATGCAATTGGGTTCTCATTGAGCGTTAAATGCGTCACTCAATATCGAGAGCTCGACGATCGCGAATCGAAATCGACTCTTGATGGCGAATGGGACGCGTTTCATTGCTTCGCAACTCCACCAGGGGCGCAGCAGCGGCGGAGGCCACGCGCCCGCCGGAAAGTACCGCGACGAAGCGAAAACTCGGGCGAGCCAACTCGAAATAATGGAAATGACGCCGGGCCGCGACGGTAATCGTTTAATTTTACGAGAATCTAAATTTACCCCCCGGCCGCGCACGTGTCCGGTGCCGGAGTGACGGCAGGGGGAGGGGGCGACGCGGAGCAGAGCTCAGCGGATGTGCGGAGAGGGGAGAAGGGTCGTGGCTTTTTGTATTACGACAAACGCGAAAAATACTAAATTCAAACGATTTCATGTTTTCTTGGCATATTAAATTAACGTGACTCAGAATTCAACAAAAACATTTCGTGAATTTTTTGCAACAAGTGCTTTTAAGCGAAATTTGCTGATTTTCTCGACAAACACGATTGATGATTGATTTTCGGGGCATATAATCTGCTGAGGTCATTCTTTACATTTTATGGGTGAGAGGTGGCGGTGTTCCTTTCGCGATGGATGACGAGATTTGGCGGAGACCTACACGACGGCAAGCGGAAGAATTATCCCTCTAGTTACCTCCCCCCAAGGGGGCAGCACCCCAGCCGGAACAAGCTCTAGGCTTCCAACTTGCGTGATAGCGTATTGCATGTAAGTATATGTGTGTGTGAGTAGGTAGAGAATGAAGAATGATAGAACAAGGAAAAAGAAGAAAAGATCGCGCGCGGTGTGTGGTCCGGCATTCACATAGTGTTGATCGGACAAACCACGGAAAACTATCAATGAGAGCAACTGGCCGGTAGAATTCTCCAGTAGACAGTGGCTGAATTCGACCTGGCTCTCTGGCCGGTGTCGAAACCTCTGCCACCGTCGATACTCGGACCTGGGATCTCACGGTCAGAGCCGCTGCAGTTACAATGGCAATGCTCGTTTCGAGATGAACTCAGCCGGATGTAAAGGCTAAATCGTATAGTTCATTAAAAATTGAAATCAAAGAATATCTACTATATCTACTATATCTACTATATCTACTATATCTACTATATCCTACTTCGGCGTTGAAGAAGAGGGAGAATCTAGGGTTTTTGACTGAATTGTAGAAACATGCAGAGTAAATTAATTCTCATTTTTTACTACATTATTTCTGAAAGCCGTCTTCAGATTTCTAAGTTTGTCATTCTAATACTGTGAAAGTAAACGCGAATTTATGAAAGTAAACATAATATATTTTATTCCTTTTCTATAAATTCAAGGGGAAAATAAACGCAAAAAATGTTTATAGATCTTTAGCATGAGGAATGGAGATAATTTTCTAAGAAAGACAGGTAATGCAGACGTAGAAGGAATGGTGAATGGCAGAACCAACTCAGGTAAGTTGCGATATGAATACAGGAGATAAAAGCCCTTTGCATTCTGAATGGTGAATGAACGAGAAAAAAAAAGAGAAATATATTGTGGAAAGTGAAAAAGGATTGACTGCATGCTAGACTAAAACTATCATTAGCAGTGGCAAAAAATCTAAAATAAGAGAATAGTGGAAAACATAATTAAGGAAAGTTGGAGACAAAAAGGAGGAGTACTGAACAAAAGTAAGAGAAATATGTTAAGA
The DNA here is from genome assembly GCA_011170035.1 of Teleogryllus occipitalis. NCBI lineage: Eukaryota > Metazoa > Arthropoda > Insecta > Orthoptera > Gryllidae > Teleogryllus > Teleogryllus occipitalis. The sequence continues at coordinate 40,554 of BLKR01003669.1, read as the reverse complement.
ATGTAACTGAAAAATGGGCGAAATTGAAGGATAATCTGACAAACGTTTCCATAGCAGTGGTTACGAACATGGCAGAAAAAAAAATAACATGGAAAATTGAAGAAATAATGAGCTCAAGAATAAGAAGAAAAAGTAGAAAAGAGAGGGAAGTAAAGGTAACAAAAGTGATGTATAAACATACCAGTGAGAAGACATGATGTAAGAGAAGTAGTGTAAAGTAATGGATATCACGAAATCCCAAATTAGGGCTTGTTGGAAAAGGTTGAAATTTCGGTGACGCTGGAGAGCGACTAGCGTTGAATGCCCGGTGTCTGCAGAATGGGGCAGCCACCGCGCACAGCGAGCAGTTGCATAACAATTACCCCGCGGGTGCATTACGCAAATGGCAACGGGCGCCGGAGGCCCTGCGGGTGGGGGTGGGAGTGGGGGATCGCTGTGGAGGTGAGCATCTGCGGTGTCGGTTGAGGCCCAATCGCCTACGAGTGGGGAGCAGAGGTTGACTGAAAAAGAGCGAAGATTCTAGGGACGGCATGGCGTGCGTTTTTGCAATCATACTTCCAGCGCAAAGAGATCGATGTTTTAAAGTGAGATTAGCGTGTGAAGATACGTTTGGCCGGGTAAAAATTCAAGTTCATATTTATATTTCAAAGTAAAATTATTTCCAGTTGTCATAGGCATACTTGTAATACTCAAGAAAAATACCGAGAAAGTCATAAATAACGATTTCTATTAGTGACACTCAGACAATTACATAAATAAAGAAATCACTTGTTTTTAGCTGCTATGGGTTATCAATGAAGAAAGTATTCACAAAGAAAAATGAATGGAGAAATATTTTACTTTCTCGTTTACTACTACGTAGTTATAGGAAGTTATGTAATATTGTAGCAAAAGGGCATATTTGCTTCAGAAAAGAACGTTTTATGGATTCCTGGTACAGAAAAAGTGGATTTATCTTCCTCCTATTTGTAGTAAATTACTTTCTCGAATACTTAGTGTAGACAGAATACGTTTTGAACGTCCGTCACACGAAAGGTAATTTTTTCCTCGACATCCGCCCGTCTGTTGTGCCGTCCGTCCGTCCGTCCGTCCGTCCGTCGTGCCGTCCGTCCGTCCGTCCGTCCGTCGTGCCGTCCGTCCGTCCGTCGTGCCGTCCGTCCGTCCGTCGTGCCGTCCGTCCGTCCGTCCGTCCGTCCGTCCGTCGTGCCGTCCGTCCGTCGGTCGTGCCGTCCGTCCATCGGATCGTCCGTGCCCCCGCCCAACAGCCCATCCACCCGCCTGCTCGTCCTCACGCCCTTCCCCCTGCCCGTCCCCGCTCCTCCCCAAACATCTCCGTCCACTCGTCCGCTAGCACTAGGTTTTAATGAATACAAAGGATTTGCACATAAATTTGTTACCGATGTCACGGCTCATCATAGTTCAAGCAGACATTTTAATTTTTGGAGGGAGTTTCATAAAATATCAACATTTTCAAACATTTTATCAAATTCTTTAAAAACCTTTTTGATTTAAATTGGAAAATGGTCTTGTTAGGGAAGGAATTTTGTTGAGCATTTAAGATGAGTTATTTTGTAGGTCGCAAATACTGTGGAGTTTTTTTTATCTTCGAAAATCCACATGCTTTAGCTACGATCGAACCTATCCTCTGGATATTGAGAAGCCAATGAGCTAACCACTCACCCACCGAAGTGCTTTCCTTAATGTATTTGCGTACTTGAGAAAAGTAGTAAATATGTGAATACAATCAACAAGCGCAAGTTTCACTTCTACACAGCTACAAACTCGACAACTCTCATTTTTTTAGGAGAATTAAACCACAAATTAAAAAAGTCATGAACAATCATAGCAATCCATGCTTGAAATCTTATGATTAAGAAAGTAAAACTAGCTCAAAATGTTTTTCAATAAACATAACGAATTAACCGTATTCCAGAATTGAACGTGAAATTGGAGAAGATTTTAAATAGGTAACCAATTTCAAGCGAAATACATGGAGAATAATTTGCTCGGATACTAATATACTAAGGGGACTGTACACTTCCCTTTGCTGACACCCAAAAATTAGTTCAATTAATCACAGAACCCTGCAATTAATTCAACTGAAAACGAGGTCGCTTTCCGTAATTAATGTTAATGTAAAAGTATTAAAGTAGAGAACATACCCCATGGCACGCACGGGAAGAAAAGCATGCAATTACGAGGAGAGCATGTCAGAGTTTTGTGAGTGCAAGCGCATGCAAAAGGGTAATTCTTGGTCTCTAGGAAGGAGACAAAGTACTGGACGGATGGCAAATGAGAAAGGTAGGAGGGTAAGGCAAGACGAGCGAAAGAAGTGAGATAACAGAAGCACTGCTTTCAAATACACAGCGGAATTGGCAACAAGTATCAATTGGAAACTACATATTAGTAAATGGTCTTGTGATGATGAAAGATAAAGACGAAGGACTTATTGGTGACTATTCCACTCATGAAGTCACAATAGTATTTAATAATACTTCTACCCAAAGACTGCGCTGTATCCCAAAAATACATCTCCTTCAATCAGAGTTTTCTTGTCTTCTCTCTACTGACCAATATTAAGAGTCAGTCAAAGGATAGAACTAATGAGTAGGTTTTGGATTTATACGCAATAAAAATAAATGAAACTATTCTTGCAAATATGTTAAAAATAAGAAAATACGCACTTAAATCGAAAATATGTACCGACGCAGGCCTTACCAATATATTCTGTTACACCAATAAGCTAGTTTAACGTTTTATTTTTTTAATTAAGCAACTTATTTTATTCACTATTTCGTTACCGAGGCCCCTGTAATAGGTTTTTCTACCAACAATTCCCGTTTTTTCGCGCAGCATTACATAACTTTCACTCTAATTCGTAGCGTGAAAGTAAAACCAACCTCGAACTCAATCTCAGAATTAACAGATGGGCGAAAGTATAAAGATTACATTATGTGCTCTTAAAGTCAAAATATGCTCAGTCGTCACAAATATACTAAAATATTCACAATAAGATTTGGTACATTGACTACAAACAATAAGAAATTAATTTGTGTTCTTTATACATATCATTATATTTAAGGAGAAAATGCAAATATGCAAAATCCACAGCCTCTAATGAGGTATTTAAGGAAGCTGAACGGACGGCAAATTGGTTGTCACGAAGAGCAAATATTTGACACCACCCTGATCAGCGCCCGGAACCTTTTGTTATACAAATATCTGCTCTATCCACTGAGCTGTGGAATCAAACATTGCAATTCAGACAGATTATTACGACTTATTGTGACTAGAGATATAATATAGAACACGACAGGAAGGATGAAGATGGAGAAAATGGAGTGACTCGCTCATTGTAGGCTAACAACTGGATCAGTCGGGGTTTGTCTCTAAAGCAATTGTTGCCAAGAAGGTGAAAAGTTATCATGCACTACATTATCATATTAAAAATTGATCTAAGTAGTGCAAATACTTCTTTGAACTTTATCCTTCGTCTTTCTGATAGATGAATGAAACGCTATTATAATTAATACATGGCGCATTCAGAAACTGGCCATTTCATTCGTGCGATATTCTTATTAAATACCTCTCATGCATTGAAAATTTCCAGTTGAATTCCTTCATTGCTTCGAAACTCAGAAATTTTATCGAAAATTTGCACTTGTGGTATAACTTATGAGAATTTTTAAGAATGATTAAATGAATAATTAATGGATGAAACAAGACGGGGTAAAAGGTATCGCATTCCATGACAAAGTGTAGTACGGAGCAGAGATGGAAACGATAGGACGGAGCAGGATGTAGGGAAAAGATACCAATAGTAGAATGGCGAGGCTGTCTCCAGATAGTGCAGTAGAGAGTGAGATAGAATCGGTAAAACATGGTAAAGGCGGGGCAGAAAATATCGTGATGTGCCAAATGGAAATTAATACAAAATAATCAAATGAGATGGATTGGAGAGGAACTGAGCAAAATTGACATAGTAGAGAGTCTGTAAGAAAATATAGTACGAGAGCGTGGGTCGGGTGGGGGCATTGGGACCTGACTTGTCAACTATGGCTGCGCAGTTGAAGCCAAAGAAAACAGACTTCAAGGAGGACATTGTTAAACAAGCGACGAGGAGAAGAAGGGAATATCTAAGTTAAAGGGGCGTTGAGTGATGTGATGTGACGTAAAACTTGCCGTAGCGTAGAATAGTTGGATGGAGCTGGGCTGGGTGATTTAGTACGGCATGAAGGGGTCTGGTGTGAAGTGACTTGACAAGACGTGGTGTAAGATGACGGACCACGGCATGACGTGGCTTGGCATGACGTGACACGACATGAAGTGAAATGACGTGACGTGGCATGATGTAACATAACGTGTGGTGACCCAATGGCGTGACACACTATGGCGTGGCATGACTTTCTCGTGACAGAACATCGCTGTCACGGGCTGACGTTATATGCTCTGGAATGACATGATGTGAAGTGACACCACACGGTAAGTCATGAAGGCGTGATATGACCTGGAGTGACAAGGCGTGGCATGTCAAGACCTGCCACGTGACGTGACGTGATGTGACATCATGTGATGTAACGGGTATGATGTGACGTGTCATGATAGTACGTTTCAGGCCATGGAACGTGGTATGGAAGTGCGTGGGCGGGGCCACAGGATGTTGCGTGGTGCCACACGATGTGACGTGGCGTTACGGGACATGGTGAAATGTGACCTACATGTGGCATGGCGTGATGCCACGTAACGTGACATGTAACTTGACGTTATTAAGCTGAAGGAGTGCGGGGGTGGTCGATAGGGGGGGCATGACGTGACGTCACGTGCGGTTACGTGGCGTGACATTGGGGACGACGGGTTTGGACGATGTGTTGTGGCGCGGAGTGAAATAAATCGGCGTGGCGGCGAACGGAAAGCGGGAGAGGAAGGAAGGGGCAAGGCGTGAGAGGAGGGGAGGGGCGGCGTGGCAGGATAGATTGAGTGGGAGTGGAGTAAAATAGGGCGCGAGACTTCCCCGGCGCGGCGCCGCCACCTCTCAAGGCCACCTGATGCCGCCCGTGATTAATGACGAGATTCCGCAGACGGTTCGGCCGCGCGCGGAAATAATTAGGCAATTTGTGCGGCGCGCTCGCCCCGTCCCCGCCCCACCCACCCGCCCACGCCCGCGCACGCGCCGGCCAAAAATCCAGAGGCGAACCTTTGTCTCCCTTCTGCCTTCTCAGAGGGCTATGCGGTTGAAAGGGAAATCAGGGATAGCCTCCCACCAGACGTACACACAGATCACCCGGTGACAACGGCCACAAAAGGAACTCAATGAAGTACTTGATTACCTGCATTGTGTCCATGAGTGGAAGTAATCTCCTGCGCCTTGGTATTTAGAGTTTCTTTGTACTATAATTGAAGGGCGGAAAGTATTAAGTTTGATTTATGATTTGGTACATTTTTAGTTTGAAGGGAAAAGCTGAAAGCCAAGAAAGCTTCAGAATGTGTGTGGCGTAAATATGAAAATACCCGAATCTGGTACCGGGAGCGGTGGCTCAGTGCTTCAACTGATATCACTGCAGTGCCTCTGATCGGGATGTCCTACATTTGAGTCCCGACGCCGGCAAGATTTTCGACATTGGCTTTTCACCTAGGTCGAATTCAGTCTGTCTGGAGGATAATCCTAGAGGAAGGCTGCTCTGATCGGTAGTTTTCCGTGGTTTCTCCGATCAACACCAGACGAATACCGGAGTAGTGCCCTACCAAACGGGCCAGAGGCCGCGCGCAAACTTTCCTTCCTCTTCTTTGTTCTAACCTCACCCCTTACACTAACATGCACTACACTACCACACATGTAGGGGCACCGGCCGGGGACTTAGAATTTGTCCCGGCTGGGAGGTGCCCCGCTGGTGGGAGACACCTGGTTGGGGAAAACTCTGCTAGTCGACGGTAAGTCGGTGCCGGATCTCGCCATCCAGTGAGGGATGATTACAGCCACCTCCCGATGAAAAACATGCACTGCACTTGCGGACCTAATGACTTCAGTAGTTGACGCGCCCGAAATCACTAACAATCAATCAACCCAATCTGGCCTCAACCAGTGATGAACCATGCTGCTCAGCGAAGGAAATAAGAGGGAAAAGAACAGAAACTGCAGTTTATTTGATGTACGAGTTCATTAAATTTACTTTATTAGCGAAACAAGAAGCGAATTAATCTCAATTTGCCTTTGTTAATGGATAATGACTTTTTGCACGCCATTGTATCTCACCTATTTTTTCTCAGCTAAGAGATTTTGTAAATTTGTTGTGGGCAATGACCAAGGAGAAATCTGAAAAATGATTCTTGTAACTTATTTTTACGTACTATATATGTATACACCTAAGGAATTACAAAATAATATACTAAATATATTGAGTAACAATTATAAAATGGATGCTAGTACGAAAGTTGAGTATATTCTTTGAGATATATACGTATTAATATCAAAAAAGAATTTTTGTAGGATTACCTATTTGAATTTGTTGAATGATATCCTATTTTCTTGGTAGACTCCACGTTTCGACATGTAATCGTAGGAAAAGCGTACAGACGTATCTTGTATCCCGAATCAGTTCCAGTCCAGCCTTTGCCACCAAGTACTCTTCTCCTCTCCCCTCTCCCCCTCTTCGCATCTCTTCTCCCTCGGTCGCATTTCGCGACGCGTGACACGTCCGCTGTCGAATTTCCACAAATGACGGCGAATTGTGCGCGAATTAGAGCGCTGCAAAGTTCTCTTTGCTCTCGCCCGGCGCATTCAATTCAACTTGGAAAGCGCGGAAATTTATGCCGCGCAACGCCCCGTCCGGCGCGGCGCTGGCCGGACAGTCGCCAGCTCGCTGCCATTATCCCTCGACCGAGCGCCAGGGAAGAAGTTGCCAAACGCCCCGCAGACAGACGTTCAGCGACATTGCGGCCGGCGCTGGAGGTTACTCATAGCGGGACTATGTGTGGGCTATGCATGACAGATTGGAATAGTTATTAACGTCATTAGGCCGCATCTGGAGGAGAATTCTAGAGGCCGGCTGCTCTGATCGGTAGTTTTCCGTGGTTTCTCCGATCAACACCAGACGAATACCGGAGCAGTACCCTAACAAACGGGCCACGGATCGCGCGCGATCTTTCCTTCCTCTTCCTTGTCCTTACCTCACCCCTTACTCTAACATGCACTACACTACCACACAAGCAGGGAGACCGGCCGATTAACACCATATATAAATAGGTGTTAGGCCGATAAATACCAAATATCAGACGCGTTTGAAGTTTGTAAACTGGGGCGATAGCCGAGATTTATAACCAAGTCTGTTATTTGTGTTATCGTCCCTGTATTGTTCAATACTTGTCATAAAAGTTTTTAATAATAATGATAATAATGATAATAATAATAATGATATACCCATTAACGTTATGTTAATCAGTTTTACAGCTGGTAGTGTTCAACTACAATTATTTGAGTGCTTAAAAAATAAATTGTTCTTCCGAGCATTTTGTATCCTAATATTTATGATTCGAATTTCCGTTAATTATAATTGCATTTCTGTATATTCGTATCCTCCAAACGAATATATTTTTCTCTCATATGTTTATTGTAAATTATGAATATGTTTGGTAGTAATGAACAACGTATGATAATTATTGTGCTCAGCTATTAGCACGAAAATTACCTTATTTTATTTGAAATAATTCTGAAATACTTATTTTGGTCATTTTGTTTTACTTTCCGCCTCTAAAACCAATTTCCAAAGCGCGGATGACGAGCTTCGTTCACGCCTTCGGTGATCAGGTGGTCGCTCCTCACGCCGAAGAGTGCCCAAGAGTTTGCAAATTGCTCCAAGAGCAGGGAACAACGAACTGGAATTCTGTGGAAACGCTGTTTTGTGATACAAAACGAAGCAAAACACTAATGATAGCATTCGGATATTACGTTTTATTATTGATTACTTTCAACTTGAATTCAATGACAACGATGAAAAATATCAATATTTGCTGTTCTATTGACAGGAATTAATTTAGAAGAAACAAAATAATGTTAGGTAAAAAATATTTAAATTTATCTGTGTAAACCATCGAATGCGTATTCTTATTTTAGCAGAAAAATGAGAGTTTACTTATAGTACAATATATTGTTGAAAAATCATAAAAATAAGAGAAATCGCACGTATCCCTTCACATCAAATATGGTTGAGACAACAAAACATTTTTAATCAGACATAAAGAATAGACTTTAATGTTGTTGTGATTAAATTTCAGTGCGGCGGGGACGGAGAGGAGGAGGGAGGGGGACGGAGAGGAGGGGGGGGGGGGGGACGGGGGGACGGTGAGCAAGGCGGGAAGGTGTGTGCTGATGGGTACGGGGGAGACGGCGGGGACAGAGAAGACCGCTAGTGGCGTGGACTGCGTGGCAACAGTGACGTTTCAGGGCAGCGGGGAGGCGTGTGGTGACGGGGACGGCGGGAACGGCGATCCGGCCACTTGGGACGAGTAGCGCATGTTAGGACGCCAGGCACGGAGTACACAACTGTATCAATCATCGACGGCGGCGGCGGCGGCGTTCCAAAAACTCGCGGAATAAAAAAGTGCGGGCTGCCGCTGGCGCTCCCGGCGGCGCCGCGCCGCACCGCGAAAGTTGCGCTCCCCAGGGGCGGTGGGCGCGGGAGGCGGTCGAAAGGGGCGGGGCGGCCACGCAGGTGGGCGCCAGCGGAGCAACTTCCTGCCAGGTCACTTCGGGCAGGGGAAATGGGGAAACTCGGAAGCAACACGGAAGTGAATGAAAAGGTGCGCGGTGAAGAGAGTTGGAATGGGGAAACTACTCATCCTGGGCTGGATCTAACCACCGCAGTGCCGTAACTCATTTAAAGAAGTTAATTCTTATATTGAAAATTAGGTGTTGAAAAGAGGCGTGTTAAATTGACAAAATATTGATTCTCGTGGGAATGGTAACGTACTATGACTATGTCTTCAAACTTCCTATTTTCTTGATTAATTTTTACAAGTTCCACTCGTAGAGTTACAAGCGGCGTGCGGAGGCTAGTGAAACTTGGAGGAAACAGGAAAGGTAAGAAAAAAGTACAAATAAAAATTCGAAAAACAGTTGAAAACAAAAATATCGATTAGGGAAACAATTCTTTTTATACCAAATATAACAATAAATTACAATTAAATGCAGCTTCTACACACAGGTGAAGGTGTTATTAAAATGAATATTAAACCCTTAAAACTAAATTTACTCCCTTGTGACCAAAAGAGTGATAGCGGAATTGTTGAACATTATTTACAAGTGACATAGCCTCTTGTATCCACATGGAGTGAATAAAGAAGCATGAAAGAAGCATGTAGGAGTCTTGTAGCATGAAGTCAATGAAGAAATGTAGAAACAAGAAAAAGTTGTGGGAGGTGAAGAGCATGACCGTCTCTCGGGACACGAAGGAAACAACACACAAGGAGGGGTGTGGTAACAACATACTGCAAGTGAATAAAATGTGGGAGGAAGCAACATTAAAAAAGTGGCCAATATATATATATATATATATATATATATATATATATATATATATATATATATACTGAATAGATAAACAGTCCCATTAGGTAATTATGATCTAACAAGTACAGGCTGAGATTAAAGCAAAGCTTTCAAATAGCTTATAGAAAATATTAAAACTAACATAATAAAGAACTGTCTGTTAAATCTATGACTTTTACACAGGTGTGAGGAATTGTTTAAATTAGGAATTTTGTCTATTTCTAAAAGGTGAATATTTTTCTGAGAACAAACTATTTTAGTTTAGTCAACACAGAAGCGTAAATGTAATGATTAATTTTAACTTCTCGCAATTTCAGGACCTGATTTAGCTAAGAGCCTTTTACTTCTTATTAAGAGTTTTGTTTTATTATGGTGTTAGAAAATTACATAATTAGTCAACTTTGATTCCATCAGTACAACCGATAATTAAATATTTTGCATAATAACGACATAATTCCCTTACATACACGAAATAATACCAACTTTTACTGCTATCAGCATTCTCTCTTGAAACACAAAAATGTACTTTAGATTCATTAGCACCTCTATCTCACAGGATTAAACAGTTATTTTTTATTCCTCCAATGCGGAAGTCCATTTGCTTCTCAGCACAGCAAGTGCCTCTGTGAATAAACTTCCGCCGAGCTACTTCCTCCAAGCGTTCAAAACAGGACGTGGAACATATTGCGGCACGCACACCATTGAAGTCCACGAAGGCAGAAGGGTGACATGCTGGGAGCGTAAGGAATGTTGTCCACATTCACTTATGCAGCCTTCACTTTACATTCCGTTATGTTAATTTCGCGTGCGATACACGCACAACACGACAAATATTTCAGCCATCAAATTCCACTCTGCCGAGTTCCGATATGTCGCGAATAGAACATTCTCTGGTGCACAGATTCGAACAAAACAAAACATGTTTTATGAATTCATGCATTGTAGGAGTTTTGTGGCGAAGGAACTTAACGTATCATTTGCATTCTTAATGCACAAGACATGTGTCAACGATGTTGCGTGTCGTAAGTTTTGAAGAAAAAAAGTTTAATAGTCTATCCATTTGAGGAAATTGTTTTTATTTTTACCGGATTATTATCGAAGTTAGAGATTTAGGTCGTTCTGAAATACTTCCCGAACTGTTGCTTCGTAGAAATAGGGTAATATTTGCAATTTGTAAATTTGGAATATTTTACGACAATAGTTGCATTATTCATTTCGTATATTGTTCTTTAAACTTTAAAAATATGCGTCTACTATTTGCAAACAATAATACAGTTTTTAGTAATATTTAACTTTCATTTAATATTTTTAATTTTTAATATACCATTAATTCCGTCTGCAATTAATTTTATATTCACCGTTCAAATTAATATGACGTAATATTACTCAATCAAATAGTACTAATAATTTGTTTATTCGAGAGAAAAACATTCAGATCTTTTTTCTACATTTCTAGAGCCATTTTGTAGCTCTAGAAACTCCTTCGGTAAATTAGTTACATTGATTTTTACAATACATGAACAATTGAGTAGTTACTTCAGATTCTGAGACATTAACAGTAAGATAGAACTAATTCAAATAGCACACGCGGACTCACAAACGTACGTACTCATGACGGGATTCAACATAGTCCCGATCGAAGGCAATCAAACCGTTTGCGTCATCCGGAAAACCAACTAAGTTTTTAAGTACGAATATTTTATGCTCTCACTGAATCAGGTAACTAGTGTCAGGTATTATGTAGATAACCACTGCGGTCAGAAGTTCAGGATCAAATGATTTTGAATTACAAGAAAAATATGAGAGAGCTCTACAGGTGTAACCGCGAACTGTGAAACATTAAATGTCACTCAATGTAATTACGATATTTTTATTTAATGGGCCGTTATGTAAATATCACATTTCCCAGCTCTGAATGAGGGGTTCAACAGCAGAGCGCATACGATTTCCAATGACTATTGGAGGGGCGTCAACACAGCGGTATTTGAAGTGTATGCGGTATTAAAACTGTTGGTTTTATTGGACGACCACGTATAATCAGCATTAAAAACAGACGGATTCGTGAATTGTTCGACGAACGCTGAGAAAAATAGCCTCTCTATTGAGTCTATCTGTCATTCAGGGGACCACACTTCAGTGATGATCGGAATTAATGGAACAATTTCTGGTGAATATTGCCACTGTCACATTGTGAAGATTATATGAAACATTTATTTTACTAGGTTGGTCCAAAAAGTAAGGTTTAGCGTGGTAGAATAAATAAAACAATGCTTGAAAAGTTACAAAAAAAGTTTGTTCTACAGCATCCTTGACATCCCTCGAAATCTCAACATATTTACCAGACATTCTTTAAAAAAAATAGTATTTTTATACCTAATGCACACCACTATAGTTCTTATTAAAAATAAATTTAATAAAAAAGTCACTAGTGGTAAATTTAATAAAAAAGTCACACCGTCGGCTAGTGGGGTTTCCCCCTAACCAGGACTCTCCCACCAGCGGGGCACCGCCCCAGCCGGGACAAGCTCTAAGCTCCCGACCGGTCTCCCGGGATATGTGGTAGTGTACTGCATGTTGGTGTAAGTGTGTGTAAGGGGAGAGGATAGGACAAGGAATGGGAAGGACAGATCGCGCGCGGTCCGTCGCCCGTTTGGTAGGGTACTGCTCCGGCATTCGCCTGGTGCTGATCGGAGAAACCACGGAAAACTAGCTGAAAAGCTAGTGTCGAAAAGCTAGTGTCGAAAATCCTGCCGCCTTCAGGACTCGAATCTAGGACCTCCCGGTCAGAAGCGCTGCAGTGACATTAGTTAATGCACTGAGCCACCGCTCCCGGTTTGAAGACCTAGTTTATGAACGAACTTCCACAAGTATATTGATGTTACTAACCCGAAAAGTTTTGTTTCCAGAGTAAGCGATACATCGTCTCTTGACAGACAGACAGACAGACAGCGGTTTTGTAAAAAATAATTTTCAGGAAGCAAACCCTTTGAAGTTGCTTGCCAAGGATTTGTTTGTTGGTGCCGCGCTGACGGTTGGTGTACTGATAAATAACACGCTGAAATGGAGAGTACTAGCACGGTGCGGTCTGTGCAAACAAACGTCAAAACAACTGCATCGCACCGAGCGCTTCAAAGGACGGCGCCGACACGACGCGTTCGACGCCCGGCGATGGACGCCCCCCCCCCCACCATCGTTCATCGCCACCAGCGGCGTCGAGGCGTCAACGTCAGCCCTGATATTTCTTCCTCTCAATATTTCGGCCTTAAGGCGCCATCCTGATTGAAGTTTTTTCTGGGTTTACTCAATCGCTTAAGGCGTATGCCGGGATGGTCCCTAGTATTGCATCCCAGACGTAAATGTAAAATAACTCCCCTTTTTTGTTTTTGTTTATTGTTCACAGTTGAGGCTGTGGGGTAATGACAACACATTTCGGGCGAATTTTGAATTATTGATTCTAAGTGGAATTAGTGGGAGCTATGTTATTATACACTTTTTAAGAATGTTCCTTACATCATGTCTTTCCATTTTGCAAAATTTCAAGAATGAAGAAAAAATGACAATAAATTCATTTGGCCCATACTGATAAATTAATGTAGTTGGTAGTCACAAATTGATTTTTTTCTTCTTCTGTGACACGTCAGTTAATATTAATTACACCCGAATCATTACAGTCAGTTAATATTAATTACATCCAAACGCCTCAACTGTAATTTTTAAAATTGTAAATTAATTAAAGGGGTTAGGCGGAAGAGGAGGCCTTAAGGCCTGAGCCTCGCCACAAATAAAGACAATATTATTATTATTATTATTATTATTATTATTATTATTATTATTATTATTATTATTATTATTATTATTATTATTATTATAACGTTGCCTCAACAACACCGAGACACTTCACTTCAAATCGCTCCAAGCGTTTCGTTTATGCGCGAAGCAGAATTTCTGTGAAAACCCAACTTTCTTTGCTATATAATGCTAAGTTCCTGTGACGAGCTCGCATTCCTAAATTCAGACAGAACAACAAACAATATTTATTTTTAAAAAATAACTCACAGAATGCGATGAGCAGAGAATAAAAATATCTATTAATAATAGTTTTCATGAATGTCACTGCCAATTTATGTAAATGTTCAGCACAATAACATAATATTCTACGGTGTAATTTATTTGCGATGAACAACTATATAATTTAAAATTAATCCCTGTTCAAAACACATGTCACCGTTATGACGTATTGATTTTCTCCGATGAATTTAAATTGAATACGAATAAATGTACACATTATATTTTGAGAGTCTACAAAGCAGATTAACAATGGTACAATATAAGTGAAAATCCTAAGTGAGGCCCAGTCACTTGTGAGTACTTCTGGGTAGTTCTAAGAAACGTCAGTTGTACATTACCACTGTTCTGTTTAAAACGGTTGTATATTCCTTTGAATATCAATATGCATTTCTAAAAATAAAGTTCGTTTAAATACGAGAAAGTATGAAATATTCCTTAACACAAATATTCACATGTGTTATATTCAACTTTCTGGCTTTGAATTTATCCTGATAATTTTCCTGATTTGTTATTTATAATTACATTGTAACCGACAAACAGTGTCAGGGAAAATAAAATGCAGTGAATTATTGTTTCAAAAACGTTTTTTAATGGAGTCAGAGTTATTTTTGTCATTAAAGTCTGGATCAGTTTAAGATTAATATATGTATTTGGACTATGATAAAGTCGTAATTCCGTTCGTCAAACTTTAGCAAACCGTTTTAGATAAAACATTATAATGGTATTTCAAATTGAATATTCTATGTCGGGCTAATCAGAGTGCCAGGAAAAGCAAAGGCTACTTTAACGCACTACCGTACTATTCGATGAAAATCGCGACAACCTGACAGCCGGCCCTACTCTTAAGTTGGCGCAGAATGCAAGAGCCGTGGGTGAAGCGCTGGGGGAGGGGGAAGAGGGATGGAGGGGGGCAGGCGTCGCAGACGACGTTGGAGGACGGCGCGGCGCCGCGCGCGCGACAGCCTGATTAAACGGACATGGAAATGACTCCGCGAGCAGCGGAGCGACAGCCGCTTAAGAAACAGTGGTTCACCCGGAGGGCAACGGTAGCTGTGGTCGCGGCGCTGGCAAAGACGTCAGCGTGGAGTGGTGGTAGTGGTGGTGGAGGAATGGGTGGTGGTGGCAGTAGGATGGAGGAGTTAGCAGCGAAGGCGAAAATTCTGAGCGATCGTAGCGGTAGGGGTAGGGGTAGGGGTGGGGGTGGGGGTGGGGGTGGGGGTGTGAGCGGTGGGCGGGGCGGGGTTAATAGCGTGAGGGGTGTCGTTGGTGGTGGCAATACCGATGACAGTTGTGGAGGTGGTGGTGGTTGTGGTTGTGGTGGTGGTGGTGGTGGTGGGGGTGGTGGTTGTGGTGGTGGTGGTGGTTGTGGTGGTGGTTGTAGTGGTGGTGGTGGTTGTAGTGGTGGTTGTGGTTGTGATAGTTGTGGTGATGGTGGTTGTGGTTGTGGTTGTGGTTGTGGTTGTGGGGGTGGTGGTTGTGGTGGTTATGGTTGTGGTGGTGGTGGTTGTGGTTGTGGTGGCGATGGCGGCGGCGGTGACGGTGGCAATGACGGTGATGGTGGCGGTGGCGGTGGCAGGGTGGGGACAGGGGTGGTGGCGGTGGCGGGGTCGATGGAGAGTGGTGGTGGAGGAAAAATGGAAATTGGAGAGAGGCGGTGGTATGGGGTGGCAGTTGTGACACAGCATAAATATTTCCTGAGACGAAGAAAACATTGTTATCGGCCACCGACGGCGCCCTCGTTTCCGTCCGCTCTAAGGTCTCCCCTCCCAATCCTCTTTGTTTCTTGTTTGTTTTCTTGTGTTGAGGTCGATCGTTGCCAAAGAATCCTTTTTTCGGATACGATTTTACGCGTGGTCCTTTCACATCCATTAGTATTCTCACAGTTGAAATGCTTAGCAGTAATCACTGCTCAACCCTACATTCCTATATATCAGCACCTCTCTATCAACAACGCGGAATTCTTACAACATCTCTACTTCTAGGTTTCCAGCACATTCTACACCTTCACTTTCATTATCAGAGTCACCGCCATCAATCTCTTCCAGACTCATATTTCCGATTATTTGACATTACCAGGTATTCCGTCAATAAGTTATTGCGTGTTCTACAGCACAAAGCACATAAACGAACAGAATTATAGAATTCCTGCCGAAGACAAAATAATACGGCTACCACAATCATCGAAAAAATTCCACCACTAGTGATGAAATGTCATCCTAAAGGCAAAGAGATGTCGGAGGACCTAGAAAGAGATGATCTCGAAGTTCAAGTGAAGACGGAATAGGCACTTGAAAGGAATCCTTGTGGTGGTGGTTATACATTTGGCGCATGGCGCATGGTGGTGGTTATACATTTGGCCAATGGCGCATCAACTCATTTAAAAATAAACAAAAATGTATAACCACCACCACCTAATCCTTGAAAGGAAGAAGAAAACACAAAAACCCTGCTATCACTAGAATTACTCATTTCTGATTGACTAATAGATATTCCGGGCACGTTAACTCCTACCGTCATTAGTTCCGTTAATATGGTGACCGTCTATCTCACTAGGTGGCGGTGTTCCTGCCAGCTGGATGATGAGATTCGGCGCCTACGTGCACGTCAGTTTGCGTGGGATTTCCACTTCCGGTACCTTCTCCCAGTACGACACCACTCTTCCCGGGAGCTAAGCTCTCTTCTGGTCCCAACTGATAAGGAGAGAGGATAGGGATAGGAAGAGGAAGGAAATATCGCGCGCGATTCTCTCCAGTTTGTTAGGGTACTGCTCCAGAATTCGCCTTGTATATTCAGTGAAAGAACAGAAAAGTATCGATGAGAGCAACCAGCCGTTACACTTCCCCAGACAACGGTTCAACGCGTCCTATGTATCTAGCGTCGACGATTCGCCACCGTAGATCCCTCTAGCCAGAGTTGCTGCAGAGAAAGCCACAACGCTGGTTCTGAACTAACTCAGCCTGTTTACCTCTATCAGTTCTACCAACTTTCTACTACCGTCATCATTCCACAGTGATCAGAATAACCAACGCATTGTAGAACCCTCCATATTCACTAATCACCAACACTAATTTGACATTTACCTCCGCCCTTCCACACATCGAACGCACACCAGTTCAATCGGGTCTAAAACCTGGCCAAAATTACAAATGCCAATGGATTTGCGTAAAAATGGGTATCAATGGTTTTTTGATGTCGCTGAATTTGAATATCATAAATAAATTTCAAAATTCAAAAGAACGGCTTCAAAATGGCGCATCAACTCATTTAAAAACAAACAAAAATTATAAAAAATATACATATTGTGTTCTTGAGATCACTATTTCCGAATATCACAATGAAATTGCAAAATTCAAGATGCCGGTTTGGAAATGTCTAACCAACTCATAAAAATAATGATATGTGTAGAAATATAGATGCAATAGTTCTCGCGGTCGCGGGTTAATATTGTTATCGTTTCAAAAATTTATATCAGTAATTTTCTTATTAAAAGTAATTATAAGGAGAGATGGAAAAAATAATTCCCTGAGGCGTAGAAGGCAATTCCGGGATATCTAGTTTAAATCTTACTACGTAGCATTGCAGTAAAGAGGTTATAAAACAAAAAGATGGAGATATGTGCAGCTAAATGTGTATTATTATGATTAAGGACATTCTATTTGATAAATAAAAAAAATAATTCAGACAGGAATACGCAGGACAATTAATATAATCCACCATATACATTACTAACATTGTTACGCTCTATACGTTAGAGTTCAACCGTAATATACATAAAATTATTTGAGCGTTTTTATTAAAAATATACATAACTTATAGCCAAAAGTGTCTTCTATTCGGAAATACGAAAATAAGCTACAAAAATTTTTAAACCCTTTTTTAAAATTTCACAAATATCGTTAACAAGAATCAATGAATACGCGTATTTCGAGCAACGGTAACTTCACGAGACCGTGAGGAAGACAAAAACGATTGAAATAACTTTATGGAGCTGAAGTGGTGTGCACCAATGTCTTGCAAACGAGATTTGCTAAGTCAGAATTCCGAACGCGCACTTTGAATTTTGGCATTATGGCTAGGTTTTTGGCCCGATTGAACGTTCTGAAGCTGAAGTAGTGTGTTCCAATGTCTTCCGAACGAGATTAGCTAAGTCAGAATTCCGAACGCGCACTTTGAATTTTGGCATTACGGCCAGGTTTTTGGCCCGATTGAACGTCCTGAAGCTGAAGTAGTGTGCTCCAATGTCTTTCGAACGAGATTTGCAAAGTCAGAATTCCGAACGCGCACTTTGAATTTTGGCATTATGACTAGGTTTTTGGCCCGATTGAACGTTCTGAAGCTGAAGTAGTGTGTTCCAATGTCTTCCGAACGAGATTAGCTAAGTCAGAATTCCGAACGCGCACTTTGAATTTTGGCATTACGGCCAGGTTTTTGGCCCGATTGAACGTCCTGAAGCTGAAGTAGTGTGCTCCAATGTCTTCCGAACGAGATTGGCTAAGTCAGAATTCCGAACGCGCACTTTGAATTTTGGCATTACGGCCAGGTTTTTGGCCCGATTGAACGTCCTGAAGCTGAAGTAGTGTGCTCCAATGTCTTCCGAACGAGATTGGCTAAGTCAGAATTCCGAACGCGCACTTTGAATTTTGGCATTATGGCCAGGCTTTTGGCCCGATTGAACGTCCTGAAGCTGAAGTAGTGTGCTCCAATGTCTTCCGAACGAGATTGGCTAAGTCAGAATTCCGAACGCGCACTTTGAATTTTGGCATTATGGCCAGGCTTTTGGCCCGATTGAACGTTCTGAAGCTGAAGTAGTGTGTTCCAATGTCTTCCGAACGAGATTGGCTAAGTCAGAATTTCGAACGCGCACTTTGAATTTTGGCATTATGGCCAGGTTTTTGGCCCAATTGAACGTCCTGAAGCTGAAGTAGTGTGCTCCAATGTCTTTCGAACGAGATTTGCTAAGTCAGAATTCCGAACGCGCACTTTGAATTTTGGCATTATGACTAGGTTTTTGGCCCGATTGAACGTTCTGAAGCTGAAGTAGTGTGTTCCAATGTCTTCCGAACGAGATTAGCTAAGTCAGAATTCCGAACGCGCACTTTGAATTTTGGCATTACGGCCAGGTTTTTGGCTCGATTGAACGTTCTGAAGCTGAGGTAGTGTGCTCCAATGCCCTTCGAACGAGATTGGCTAAGTCAGAATTCCGAACGCGCACTTTGAATTTTGGCATTATGGCTAGGTTTTTGGCCCGATTGAATGTTCTGAAGCTGAAGTAGTGTGCTCCAATGTCTTCCGAACGAGATTTGCTAAGTCAGAATTCCGAACGCGCACTTTGAATTTTGGCATTATGGCTAGGTTCTTCGCCCGATTGAATGTTCTGAAGCTGAAGTAGTGTGCTCCATTGTCTTCCAAACGAAATTTGCTAAGTCAGAATTCCGAACGCGCACTTTGAATTTTGGCATTACGGTCAGGTTTTTGGCCCGATTGACGTTCCGAAACTGAAGTAGTGTGCTCCAATGTCTTCCGAACGAGATTTGCTACGTCAGTATCCCAAAGCGCACTTTGAATTTTGGCATTATGGCCAGGTTTTTGGCCCGATTCAACCAGTGTGCGGCGCCGTCCACAAAACGACTCAGGCGCCGCTGCGCGCGACGCGTCGGCCGTCGCGGCGTTCATACATGAAACATGAACGCCCTCATTAGCATAGCCATTATGATTTAATACGCGCGCGCTCCCGCGGCCGCGCCGGGTGATATCGGCGCGGAAGGCTCCACGCGACTGCTGGGCGGTGGGCGCAGATTGGCTGCGGCCGACGCGCCGCGCCGCGGCAGTGTCGCTGAAGGGGTCAACGAATCGCTTGCTGCGGGGTGGAACGCGTCCCTTGGGAGAAGAGACGCGATGGATTTGATTGATTGATTGATTTTTTTGTGTTTCTGGCCGCGTCAACTGCTTCGGTCATTAGTCCCGTTAGTGTAGTGCATGTTTTTTTCGCGGGAGATGGCTGTGATCTTCCCCCGCTGGATGACGAGATCCGGCGCCGACCTACCGTCGGCTAGTGGGGTTTCCCCTAACCAGGACTCTCCCACCAGCGGGGCACCGCCCCAGCAGGGACAAGCTCAAAGCTTCCGACCGGTCTCCTGGAATATGTGATAGTGTAGTGCATGTTAGTGTAAGTGTGTGTGTAAGGGGAGAGGATAGGACAAAGAAGAGGAAGGAAAGATTGCGCGCGGTCCGTGGCCCGTTCGGTAGGGTACTGCTCCGGCATTCGCCAGGTGTTGATCGGAGAAACCACGGAAAACTACCGATCAGAGCAGCCGGCCGCTAGAATTCTCCTGCAGACAGCGTCTGAATTCCACCTAGCTGAGAAGTTAGTGTCGAAAATCCTGCCGCCGTGGGGAGTGGGAACCTAGGACCTCCCGGTCAGAGGCGCTGCAGTGACATCAGTTGAAGCACTGTGCTACCGCTCCCGGTATAGACGCGATGAAACTTGCATAGACTAGCGTAGTTTGCACGAGATGTCTGCGCATTCGACGACCGTTAAAATGCGACCGGGACACACGAGAAGGGAGACACTGCGCATGCGCAGTAGAGAAACCTTAGCATTCTATCGCTGTTCGTTCAATATGGATGGATTTGAACCCGATGCGATTGATTGGTTGATTTATTTGTGATTCCAGGCGCTAAGCTCATTAGTAGGGGGCGGATTTTGATGACCTAAAACATCGCCAAAAAGATCAATAAAGTGCTCTTAAAATGATTTAAAAATGCCCTAAAACTAAAGAAAAATGACGTAAAAAATCTTATCAAAAACTGTTTAGATGAACAACTCAGGCTCTTGGATACGTTAGTGATGTAATCGAGGCGTCATCCATTCGTTCGAGTGAACTCAGCTAGCAAAATTTTGGTTTGGACTGTTCTTTACCAGGAAATCTGTCTTTAGTTATCCCGAAATCTACCTAACTGCTGATATACCTCACAAGAATTACATACAACGGTTGTCAAAACAATTTCTGAGTGAATAAATCGAAAAGGGTACAGATTAATTTCGTGAAGAACATTTGTTGCATCTCTTAAACATTATTTGATGCAACTACCATTTAAAACGACATTAAAATAGATTTAATCAGCCAAACATGCATTAAAAATGACGGAAATAGGTAAAAAATGACTTATTTATCGAAATCGACAAAAAATGCAAAAAAAATGACGGGCAAAAATGGGTCATTTCCTTATGTCATAACGTAAAATGAATTTCTATACTAAACGACAATCTTCCAAAGTGAAAAAAAATGACACTTCAATAAAATCCGCCCCCTAATCATTAGCCATGTGAGTACACCGTGCATGTTTTCATCAGGGGAGGTGGGGGTGGTCTCCCCCTCCTTTGGATGGCGAGATCTGTAACCGGGCTACCTCGTACGAGCTACGAGGATTTTCCCCCAACGAAATAACTCCCAGCAGCAGATACAGCCCCGACCGGGACAAGCTCTACGCTCCCGATGAATCTCCCGACATGTGTGGATGTGTAGTGCATGTAAGTAAAGGTGTATGTATGTAAGTAAGGGGTGAGGATAGGGTAAGGAGGCAGAGTCTCTAAGCAAAACAGAACAAGTGAGGGCTGCAAGTACTTGAGTTGAATCGCAAATAACAGGATGAATGCGAGCGGGAACTTTTTTCGGAGGTGCAATGGCTCCGCCGAATCATCCTGGAGAGCGGCGCCCTTGAGAATCGCGGTCGGCCGCTTCATCTGCAACCATTTGCACCCAACCAGCTATCTGTTGTGAATAGGTCTTGTAGAATGTTGTAACAAATAAAGGTCTAGAATGCTACGAAATATCAATTTCAAAACCTACTCCAAATTTTTTCTTTAAATATTTTGAATAGATAGGATTCAATGCACTGTAGACATGCCATAAACGCTTTCTTGTATTCTTTTGATTTTTCAAAACTTACCCAACTGTAATTCTTGATATCTAAGTCGTTAATATTTACATTACGGGTTTTTATACATTGCGGGAAGAAGAGCTTCATAAGATTGATTATGAAGTTTCTTGAACACTTTATAGCTTTTGTGAAAATGAGCCGAAAATTGCATATTTTCAGAAAAGCTCAAACATTTTCTCGAGATCGGATCAACACATTTTAATCAAAACTTCCATATAGTTCCAGGTTGTATTTTTCTATAATAATTTAGTCGTATTGTGTATCTATCTTAAATCGAAAAATTGAGAAAACGTGAAATATAAATTTCAGGTGCCAATAGATAACAGACACAAGAAGGTTGCGGTAAAACAGAAAAAAACTAGAATAAAGAGATAAGGAAAATAATTCGCACGAATTTCTGTATTTGCAAATAGTTTTAGAGATTTTCTTTTGACGCGAGATACGTTCAAAATCTAAGTTGGCTGCTTCTTGGATGTTTGAGGAACAGACGGTCAATTTTAAAGGATGTCTCGAGCACATACAGAGCTTTCAAACATGGCTGTTGGAAAATACAACTTGTTACGGAAGTTGATATGAAATCTGGGCTTTCTATGTCTTTCTGTACAAAATCAAAATTACTTGTTTGACTGAATGTTGAAAATGTAATGAGGCATGTTCTTTCGAAGTTGGAACAACACAATTAAAAAACGAGAATGAAATAAAGAAATAAAAATGAAGAGACAGAAAAAAGAAAGAGGAAGAGAAAGAAAGAGAAATAAAAAAGAAAAAGAAAAAAAAAATAGAAAGAGAAAAAGACAGACAGAAATTGCAAGATTCAGAAAGAAAGAAAGAAAAAAAGAAAAAAGAAAGAAAGAAAGAAAGAAACAAACAAACAAAGGAAGAAACAAAGGAAGAAACAAATAAAGGAACAAAGAAAGAAAAAACAAAGAAAAGTACAAGGAAAGATTGAGAATCCCTAGTAGAGACCATTTTATGAGGGACATGATCTAAGGTAAAAACTGAGAGTTAAGTTGTGCTCTAGTGGGAAAAATAATATTTTTGGTGGTGATATTTAGATAGTTGGTACTTGCGCAAATGAATTTCATATTCTGGACTCCTGCATTAACTATTACTAGATTCGTAACTTCGTTTCAATTTTCATTTCATGCCAACGTCAACAATCTAGTATTTTGTGACAGGTCGTTTGAGCTGTAACAGGAGGCAATTTGACCTATTATGTCCCTGACAAAAGTATTATTTACATTCGCAACCAGTATACAAATAATTGATATCGCTCTGATAGCTATATGCTATCTTTAGAAATATATCCTATGAATAAATTGCATTACTTTTTAAATTAATAACTTTCATAGAAGTTTCAAAATGTCTCCAAATATTTGAGCATCGTTTGTTAATATAGACCAGTGGAGTCATATACATCTAAATTTAAAAAAAAATGATCAGAAAAAACGCTTGACACCTAAACCACCTTGTCTCCACACATGCTACGAGAAAAGTTATGTTCACTTTTATTGATGCCAATAGTTGTTTCGGGCTGTTTAGTCTGACAAGGACAACTATTACATAGGTGGTGGCAATTTTTTCCTCTTTGTAACACAGCGTATCAGTTGTCACGAGCATTGTGAAAGCTAAATCTCTTGCACCCGGCAGAGTTTACATTTTTCGGGGCAGGTGTTGCATCTAGAATAACATGCTATTCGACGTGGAAAATTATTCCAACGAGAACCATTTCCATTGCAATTCACAGATGCAATATAGGAACGATTCATGCAATAAACAATGATGGAGTAGTTACTAGAGTAGGACTATTATGCAAATGTTAATTCACATGAATTAATACTTGTAAACGCATTCTATACAATTTTTAAAGAAACATAATTTTGTTTTGCGCTGGGTATACGCATGAGGAAGGGAGTCGCAAACTGAGTGTGTTTGACAATCAGTGTATCCTATCATGTACTGTGTTCTCAGATTGCCTCAACAATGCCGCAGTGATGATGCAGGTGATAGGAAAACCTGTGAAGATGTAATCAAACAAACGATCGCTCGATGAGATCGATGTACGCATGAGGGACAGGGCTGACGAGAGTACCACGGGGAAATATGGAGAGTCGTTTTATCTACCACAAATAATTTAATCTGTCTAGGACGACTTATTCAAAATTTAGAGGAAGAAATCACGTCATGTACCAACTTATTCCAAGTAAGTATATTGCAAGTCATTACAACCTTTAATACCTCATTAGGTAAGATAACACACTATGAATAACCAAGGGGAGGCGATGGGGGATTATCACAAATATAGCGTAAAGACTCCCACTGTTTGAGTCGTGACCTTAGCGAATATGCTCGGTCGTTACCAAATGGTATTCTCTAAGTTTCCTAAGCCTCTCACTTCTTCTCTTCCGGACATAATCTGTTCTCTCCCCTTCACCTCATGATACTCATTCCTCCTCTCTCTCTCTCTCTCTCTCTCTCTCTCTCTCTCTCTCTCTCTACCTCTCTCTACCTCTTTCTCCACCCCGCCAGACGCCCGCCACGCAGTGTCGTCGCCCAGCGTGCCGGCTCCGGCGCAAATCCCCTCCCTCTGGACCTCCGCGGATGCCAGTACATAATAAAAGTGCCTTTCGCCAACTTCACAACGGCTGCCCCTCCCCCTGCTCCGCCGGGCCTCTCCGGCATCTGCGGGCACAGTGAATAATGAAGAGCGAAGCGTACGTTTTTAATTAGCGAAGTTGGAGGACTTTTAACGATGTTAGGGAAATTTTATCGCTCATCTATCGCATTACACCGACCAGAAATTCGGCAAGTTACCGTCGGGACAGCGTGACGTAGGGGGCCGGCGCAGCTGCTGGCATTTGGTGTTGTGGGAGAAAACATCGGTGTTGGAAGGGCAATAGCAGTGTTGCCAGATGAATGGAATCTTACCAGAACTTTTCATTAAAAATGCGATTTAAGAAGTAAAATTTCATTAAATGTCAAAGGATGGCGTTTGTTTTTATTAATTCGTTATCTCTTTTCAAGAGAAAACATTCATAATATTCTTAATATTTATATAAATATTTCTGAAAACAAATAAAGTTAAATGCTTCGGTTTTGAATTTATTAATTAAATTACGAATTTGTACCTAACATAATGAAAAATTATCCTTCTATATAGTACATTTGAATTTGATTAATCAATTCTATTTTGTAGTTACAGGAAGACGCCGAAAACAATTCAAACTTTTGCAATTTTCGAAAATTCAGAGATAACCGTGATATTCTGACCTATGCCACCTTAATAAGTGTATTTTGCTCTTAACTTACATGAAATTTAAAAACAATTGGATCCGTTTTTGGGAAAATTTTGAAAATGTTCATGAAAAGTACCCCCAAATTTTAAACAATGTTTTTCAAAAGTTCAAAGCTTCAACTAAAGCCAGATAGAAATAGGATTCTTCAACTTGGAAAAGATCGTACGTGTGGTTTAGGCGCTAGTAGGGCTCAGAG
This sequence comes from Teleogryllus occipitalis, assembly GCA_011170035.1. Classification (NCBI taxonomy): domain Eukaryota; kingdom Metazoa; phylum Arthropoda; class Insecta; order Orthoptera; family Gryllidae; genus Teleogryllus; species Teleogryllus occipitalis. Next base: position 15,512 of record BLKR01003669.1, on the reverse strand, counting down.
ACAGACGGACGGACTGGCTGCACCACGTGTTAGAGGATTTCTCTCTCTTAATTTAGCAACTAGTTTCATACACTTTTCGCCACCAGAGCCCGGCAATGAATTTTTTCCGCCGAGAATCCGCCGTTTTTTCGCGCATTACATAATTTTCACTGTACTACGTATATTGCTCCGTATATACGTACGTAAACGATAAAGTAAAAATGGAGCCTATTTGAGAAACTATTGTTTGTGCATTTTCCAAGTGCCCAATTTTGAGCTTATTTTCACTGAAAACTTTTGGGATATCGAGAAATTTCTTAAAAAATCATTTGAAACATTTGTTCTAACAAATCCAAAACTGTAAAAAGACGTCCATGTTGTAAATATTATCGTGAGTGATATAATTATAAGAAAATTACATTTTTTTTGAAAATTCTAAAGAATAACCCAGATGAAAGTGGTGTTTATGATATGTTATTCATATACTCAGATGTAGCTTCATTGGTACACAAACTTTGAAGAAAATGGAGTCGTTTTTGAGAAAAAATTTAATTTTTTGTAATATTGCCCATTTTTCACTCAAGATTAAGTAAATGCTATTCATACTTTGAAAAAAAGTTGTATGAACTCATTTAAATATCTAAGTTTGAAGAGCAGATTTTATTGTGAGGAAAAATGTATATATTCAATAATGTAGTAGAATATATACATTGTGTAGAAGACGCCCAAAAACCTTTGCAATATTTGAAATTTCAGATATTTTGGCAAACTGAGACCTTCGACATTTTTAAGCGTTATTTATGCTGTCTGAGGACAAAGTTGAATAAAGAAATTTGGAGTGCTTTTTAAGAAAAATTCCTTGTTGCGTCCTTAATGCGACATGTAAAGTATCCCCAAAAACTGAAAAATATGTTTCAAATTGAAGGTGCTTCGACATGAGCCAGATTGATTAGAGAATATCTATTTTGGTGAAAATCCTACTTACTTAGTCGCTAGCGTTGTTTACAGACAGACGGATATACAGACATTTTGCTGTAAACAAATTTTTCGGCACGCTGTAAACAAATTTTTGCTGTAAACAAATTTTTTAACGGTTCACAAAACTTGGGTTCTGACTACAAAAAAAACTGTTAGAGGAAGTAAGAGCATATAGTAACACGAATTATTCTATTTTTTAGTAGCAGGGATCTACAATAAGAATTTTTCTGTCAAGAAATCACCTTTTTTTGCCTCAGTTTATAACACATAACTTCGACAAACTACATACTAGGTACGACATACTAATACTACATACTACGTATGTAGTATTAGACAGGGTAGAAATATATTTTATATTGTCTGATTTTTTGCACCATATTAAATGTGACGTTCTAACGCATTTTTTTAAATTTACAAATCTTTGGTATTCATGTGAAAGTATCACTTTATTTTCAATATGCTCAAACGTAATTAAAATTAAGTGTTTCACTTGGAAATCCGATTTTAAAGATAATGCTGAAATTAGGTGAACGACAGGTGTGTCTATAAATAATTCCTAACTAAATTATCTTACTACGAAAAGAACCGTTCAAAACTTTAATGAACAATAATTGGTATCATATAACTGCATTATGTTACGGTCTGGGAGTTAATTTTTTGCAAAAGCATTTTTGTATTTTTAAGTAAACAACCTGAAAAACGTTTTGAGGAAGTAATTATTTATTTAAAGAGAATTGCAAACCACACAAAGCAACTCAGAAAGAAAAAAACAGAACGTTATCATATTATGCACCAGAAAAAACAAAAATAGGAATGGACTTTGTATTCAGCCCCCGCCATTCAACGAAAAAACCGGAATTCTAATTTTAGAAATTCTCTGTAGATCTGTTACAATTTTACATCTTCTCCTAATAATAACTGTTTTAGTTGGTTTTATTTAGAATTCGGCGAACCAAAACAAACTAAAGTATAGCCGTTCGGTGTAACGACTCAATACTTTCAGTCTTATATTCCGCAAAAATGTGTTTCCCAGAATTCTCCCCACAGGCACGCTGCGAATCCAACCGAATGATCTCGTGCGTTGCATCAGCTTTCCCCCTCTCTTTCTGGAGTGAAAATTGTGATCAAATTTTCGCATTGTCAAAGGGAAATTCCGCACTCGCTGCTATGCGAAGGCGGAAGCGGAGAGGGGAGCAGGGGTTGGCGGCGGGGAGGCAGTGGCGGAAGCAGAAAGGGGAAGCGAGGGGAAGCAAGGGGAGGGGGACGCTGAATATTGAGGACGCGAATCCACGCGTCCTGAACGCTCCCCAAACCGCCGCAGTACGATAGTGATGTGGGGGAAGGGATGTTGGCTGTTGGGGTGAGGGAAGGGGGAGAGGGATAAAACGGGTGGGAGGAATGGAAAGGGGGAGGAAGAGGGCGGAGTCGGGATGTGAGAAGCGTAGGAGAGCGAGAGAGCGAGAGAGCGAGAGAGCGAGAGAGCGAGAGAGCGAAGAGGAAACGAGGACAGAGAGAGAGAGAGAGAGAGAGAGAGAGAGAGAGAGAGAGAGAGGAGGAGCAGCGGTAAGCTGAAGGATTGAGAAGCGGAGCGAGAGATGGCGAGGAAAGAAGGGGGTTTGGAGAAGGCAGCGAGAGTATGTAATCCAGGGTATGCATAGGAATGAGAAAGCTACATAAAAGCAAGTTGAAAGTGTAAGGCACCACAAATGCAAATAAGAGAAAATGATAAGTATGAGTAACAAGTATAAAAGTAATTGGAAAGGATTATTATGTTTTATTAGAATCACCATATGTGATTGTCAGGAAAGTTACATTATTTACATCTACATTGTTCTGTAGACAAATAAGAAAAAGCCTTAATATGTTTCTAGCATTTTAATCATACAAAAATGTATTTTACACACAAATCAAGGTGATTGTACTATCTATACTCGGACTATCAACGCTTTGATCAATGGCGTCTTCTGAAAGATCGGGTTGGGGATGCGAGAGAAAGTAGCAAACTCACAGCAGTTATTCATGAGCCTATTCGCGCAGCACACGCAGGTACAGTATCAGTCACATACGTACTGAACTCGGGGATGTACAATAGTGTTACATAATTCTAGAATTTAATAATAACATTTTGTTTTAAACTAGGGTTTTACAAAACTTATCACATTACATATTGTTCGCAGTTGAAACTACATGCAATATAATTCTCGAAAATTCCGAACTTGACAACATTGTTTAGAAGCTTGAAGCAAAATATTTACTATTTAAGATGTTAACACCCCTGTTGAAACTTTGAACCGCTTCCGAAAAGGCCACCTTTGCCTGGTGGCCGCTGAATAAAATTATTGGAGCAGAGGCTAGGATACCAGATGCGTTTCTGGAATCACATCAGTCACGTGATTTTTATGACTATATTCCGTTATCAAAGGTCATTGGCCTTGCAGATGAATCGAACATACGGAACGGATGTGACACTCATTTGCGAAATCACAGTGTTAGAAAAACGGGTACTATAACCGATACAGTGGTCTTAGGCGTTCAAAGAAAGGACAATATATTTTGTGTAGAAAAAATGAGAAACATACACAGTAAAGATTATAAATCATAAAACCAACCGAATAACGAAGGGATGTGACGCATTACTCGCATCCATTAGCGCTACGCCACTGGCTTTGATATCAATAAAATAAAAGAACGTTACTATTCTTAAGCCTCTCGGCAGCAGTATAGCTCTGAAGAAGGCCACAACAAGATGGCCGAAACGTCAGCTCCATCGACCATGACGCGGCTAATCCCGAACAGCCAAGAATTTAACGTTAATATTTAATCTGCCACCACGTCCCAGCATTTCATTCCATAAAACACAATATGCTGTTCAACCTCCTTTGCTCATGTTCTTCCATAGATGGAAATGAAGTAAACCAATAGGGTTTTCTTGGGAGGACTTAATCAGGGTAGTTTCCCGTTGCTTTCGCTGAAGGTGGCGTATTATTATTATTATTATTATTATTATTATTATTATTATTATTATTATTATTACTAATATTATTACTATTATTATCATCATCATCATCATTAGCGTATGAGCTATTACTGACCACGCTACACCTTCACTTCCGAGGCCCAGTGATATTCTATCCTGGAAAGAGACGTGTGTAATTATGGGGATCAGTGTTTCGGCTGTATCTCTTCGTAACACAAGGCCTTGAATTGAAAATCATGGGAAGATGAAAATGAGGGGTGATTTTGGCATTTTATACCATCCCAGCATTTACCATATGTCCGAGGGAAACCACGAAAAATCCCGGCCAGGATGGCCGGCCCGCGGGGCGAACCCGGGTCTCTCGACTGCGAAGTCAGTGCGCTGCCCACAGAGACACTTTGCTCGGTATTCTGTTCAACAAAATGTTGCGAATGGTGCAGGTGTTCGCAGTTTAAGTAGGAAATCTGACTCAGAAATCATTCGCAGATTGTAGAAACACGATGGTGAGTAAGGATAGGAATGTACTGTCTTAGTATTTATATTAGTAAAGTAAAAAATAACAAAAGATAAAGAATATATCAAAGAAAAGTGTCAGAATGAGAAAATAAGGGAGCGAATTTGTAAACCTAGTGGGTTTGAAACGTAAACCTTACCAAGTTTGAAAAGGGAGAAATTAGGATCGGAATTGAAAAGCGCAAAAGAGGGGAAAGAAAAGAAAGGAAACGGGAAAAAGAATTTGCATGAAATAGTTCGTAGAAAAAGGACATTAAAAAAGAGCAAGATATATGGAGAGTGAGGTAGATGCTAGGGAGAGAGAATGAAAGATACTGAAAAGAGAGGAAAAGAAAAAAAGTGGATATCATCGCAACTGGCGATAGTTGTTCAATATAACTAAAAGCGAAAATCGCATGGTTCCATAATGAAGAGAAATAAACAAATCTGGGAGATCAGGGGATAGAAAGTGAATGGCATGGCATGGCATGGCAACGCACGAAGTGAAAGCGCAGCGGTGCCCAACTTGGCAAGCGCTGTCCACTGGCGGGGGCCAGCGGAGGCCAGCGGGGGCGTGCCTCATTATCTGGATGGCCAGTGGCAGATAATGAAGGCCGGCAAACAACGCACGCCCGGATGCGATCGACGATTGCGCTCACCCACCCCCAGCCCCGCCCCCACCAGCCCTCCCCTGCACCGCTTGCAGCCATGTGCCTCTTCCTCCCACCGCCACCACACCATCTCCCCCACTCCGTCCGCCTCACCCGCCCCAGTCTCCTGCCCCTCAGCAGCGCTAGCAGCCATGTCTCTCTGGCTCCCACGTTGCAGGTCCGCCCCCCACCACTTCCCCTGCTCTGCTTTACCACCTCCCCCGTCCACACCAATTTTCCCCGCCCCTCCACCTCCCCGCTCCTCCACATCCCTGCCCATACACCTCCCCGCCACTCCAACTCCCCCGCCCCTCCACTTCCCCCGTTCCTACCTCCTCACCCGCCTCCATTACCTCCACCGCGCCGTCCCCCTCAGCTCCGCTAGCAGCCATGTCTCTCTTGCTCCCGCGTTGCAAGCCCACCCTCGCCTTCACCCCCGCCCCCCCACCACTTCCCCTGCCCTGCTTTACCATCTTCCCCTTCCACACCACCCCTCTCCCCCTTTCCTAATTTCCCTCGCCCCTCCACCTCTCCCAACCCTCCTCCTACCCGCCCCTACCTCCTCACCTGCCTCCATTACCTCTACCGCTCCGTCCCCCTCAACTCCGCAGCTTGCTCCCGCGATGCATGCCCGCCCTCGCCTCAACCCCCGCCCCCACCACTTTCCCTGCCCTGCTTTACCATCTCCCCCTTCTACACCAATTTCCCTCGCCCCTCCACCTCCCCACCCCTGCACCTCTCCCACCCTCCACCTCCCCCGCCCCCTCCACCTCCTCGCCACTACCTCCTCACTCGCCTCCATTACTTCCACCGCCCCGTCCCCCCTCAGATCCGCTAGCAGCCATGTCTCTCTTGCTCCCGCGTTCCAGGCTCGCCCTCGCCTCCACCCCCGCCACTCCCCCGCCATGCTTTCCCATCTCTCCCGTCCACACCAATTTCCCTCACCCCTTCACCTTCCCCGACCCAACATCATCATTCGTCAGCACTATCTCCCCCGCCACCGTCTCCACCCCCTCAGCACCGCGTGCAACCATGTCTCTCTTCCTCCCGCGTTGCAAGACCACCCTCGCCTCAATCCCCGTCCCCCAGCAATTCCCCCACCTCGCCATCTCCCATCCACCTCCCCCTGCACCTCCCCGCTTCACCATCGCACCCGCCACTCTCTCTCCGCAGCGCTTCAGCCCCTCCTCCCGCGTGCCTGGACCGTCCCCAGCCCCGCCCCCACTCCCTTCTCCTCCGTTGCCAATGTACTCTCCCTGTCAATGCGATGCGACCAATAATTAAAATACAGCACGCGCAGCAATTGCGCTGCCTGGTGGCGGCCCGCTCAAATCCGACCAGTGATCGGTTCTACCACTTTCCCAACCCGCGTACTACATCTGTTCACTTTATTCTATTTTCTAAGCAATTATTGACAATTCTTAAAATAATTCTGACGACTGACTTGACGCAAAAGTGCTGTTAGCCCCCGACATTTGCGAATCTATGGTGAAACATGAGTTGTTTTACTACCTCGACAAAGGACATACAGGAATAAAACTGTCACTCCCAAATACTTTGGGCGAATTCTGTTTAAAACGTCTGAGACCACAAAGAATTATGATATACCAATTTTCAAGACTCCATGAAGTAAAATCGTGTTTTTTCACTTTTTTATTTATACCGTAAACATGTGTAACATTTAGAGTACGTGAGAATGACTTTGTAAATACTCATTAAAACAAAAGAAAATATTTAGTTAATTTTTGACTGACAATTTGAAATTTTAATTTTATTTTTTATCATAATACGAATTGTAGCAACAAAAGACCAACCCACAACCATATTTGTACTACATTGGCATTGTTCACACACAGTGACAGACAGTTATAGTTTGCCTAAAATCAATATTTCTGTGTCACGAGCTCCAAGAACTTGTACTATCGCTACATTTTTATATTCGAGATAGTAATTTACTACAAAGAGATGCAAGAAAAATTCACGTTTTCAACATATGGGACTCACAAACCCAGTATTTTTTGGTCGCAAAATAGCAATTTTCTCTATAAAATTTACATAAATTTCTTTATATTACGTAGAATAACACGAGAAGAGATACAGTTTATCCGCAACATATCACACGCCTGTTTGTGTGTGTGTAAGTTCGAATCTTTATCCAAATTACACTCTAATAATAAGAACAACCGTCAGTCCGAAATGTACCTAATGAACTCATTCGCAGATACACTGAATGCTACATATGTTGATACCTGTTATATTGAACGCTTAATACCCACAAAAATCGAATACCGATGGCCGGACAAATTTACATCATTGATAGCATTCAATTCAGGCCCTCTGATTAAACAAACTAATAACGAAGAGAATTACCTGAACATACACGACAGATATAAGGAAATTTACTGTACTGAATTGAAAGATAATCGCTTAAGTCCGGATTTATAATTTTAACAACATGAAATACTTAGATAAAACTAATTTGGTAAGTACAAATATTTTTATTCAGGATGGAATAATAAGATTTCCTTTCTGATATATGTTGAAGGACAGAAAATGTATGAATAAATCATGACAAAACCAAGATGCGTTTTGAGAACATTTGAGACGTTTTCTTTTTACAAAATATACAAGAAAAAACACATGGATATTTCAAAGAAAACCTTTTAAAATTATTTGTACAACGTACAAACAAAATTGTGAGTTCTCAAACATAAAACTTTAGAGGGTCTCTCTCCAAACTTCATGAGCAGCGGCATAATAGAGCAACTTTTTTTAATGGTGTGATCTCAGAGTGACCAAGATAAACTCTCCGACACTTTCCATACCAGCATTCTCACTTACTCAAGAGGAGAGACCCCACTGTCAATCACATGACTTATGAGACTGAATAAAAGAGGGACCATATAGTATTTATTGCAGATGCTTTGTGGTACTAAGTCCTGAGAAGTACTAGACATTATGGGAGGCCAGTGGCGTTACATTTGCTGTTTCCCACGGATTTCTGATAGACCCTAATATGATTTCTTGCCTCTTGTTAGCGGTTTTTAAAAACATCCTTGCACTAGGATAATGGATCACGGGATCGGTCAATTAATGAATTACATTAGTTTGCCAACGTTTCGGAATATTTAATTCCTTCATCAGGGCTTACTAATACATATACTGGTCACTATATATTAGTAAGCCCTGATGACTGAATTAAATATTCCGAAACGTTGGCAAACTAATGTAATTTATTAATTGACCGATCCCGTGATCCATTATCCTACTACTTATTAACGGTCGTGATTTCTACAATGGTCATCCTTGCACTGATAGCATGAATACGTAACTCAGTAAAAATTCGAGTTCTAATAATCACCTATAGCTGGAGAGAGAACCACTATTTCATTTGCAACAGGTTTTAAGAGGATTCCATTAAACGTGTATCAATAACCCTCCTTTCTACACTGAGGCGACGACAGTCATGGGATAGCAAATATGCAAATATACAGATGATAGTACTATAGCGTACAAAGGTATGAAAGGGGCATATTGGAAGAGCTTTCATTTGTAATGAAAAGGTTCATGTTAAAAGTTTCTGACGTTATGGCCGCACGACAGGAATTAACAGACATTGAAGGCGGAATGGTAGTTGGTGCTAGACGCATGTACATTGCGTTTTGGAAATCGCTAGGGAATTTAATATTCCGAGATCCACAATGTCAAGAATGAGCCGAGAATACATCATTTCAGGCAGCACCTCTCACCACGGACAACGCAGACGCCAACGAGCTTCACGTAATGACCGAGAGCAGCAGCGTTTGCGAAGAGTTGTCAGAGATAACCGATTACTGCGTGAAATAACAACAGAAATCAATGTGTGTCGTACGAAGAATGTATCACTAAGGATAGTGAGGCAATAGATGCTTAAAGGAGCTTTGGCAGCAGATGATCGACGCGAGTGCCTTTGCTAGCAGCACGACATTGCCTGCAGCGCCTGTCCTGCGCTCGAGACCACATCGATTGGCCCCTATTCGACTATAAAACCATGGCATGGTTAGAGGAGTCCCTACTGCAGTTGTTAAGAGCTGATGGTAGGGGTGGAGTGTGGCACAGACCCCACGAAGACATGGATGCAAGTTGTCAACATGGTGGTGGCTCCGTAATGATGAAGATTTTTACATGGAATGGACTAGGTTCTCTGGTCCAACTGCACTGATCATTGATTGGAAATGGTTATGTCCAGCCACTTGAAGATCACCTGCAGTCATTCATGGACTTCATGTTGCCAAACAATAGTGGAATTTTTATGAATGGCAATGCGCCATGACACCTGGCTGCAATTGCTTGCGATTGGTTTGAAACTCATTCTGGACAATTAGAGCGAATGGTTTGACATGAATACCATCGAACATGTAAAGGAGATAATTGAGAGGTCAGTTCGTGCACCAAATCCTACACTGGCAACACTTTCACAATAATGGACAGCTACGCAGGAAGAAGTACTTCTGCAGGGGACTGCTACGATTTGTTGAGCCCACGTCATAACGAGCTGCTGCTTTTCACCAGGGAAAGGAGCCCGACGCGATGTTAGGAGGTATCCTATGACTTTAGTCACCTCAGTGTATAATATATACCCAGCAAAAACTCATCGAACTAAACTATTTTATTGAAATATAAGCTCCGGATAGACAATGAGACCTAGAACTAAAATAAAATATTGACTCCATTTTTCAAGAGATGAAGACGGTGTGGAAGAAAATCATGATACAATAAGTAGATAGAGAGTAATGTAGAGAACAAAATGTGTTAAATGCTTGTTTATTCAACAAAGACAGTATGAAATTCGTACTGGTCTAAATCGGTAATTTTAGAACCATTTATTATTAACCGACTTGTTTGCACTTTCAAATTGATCCATCTAAATATCTACTAGTAAACAAAAAAACTTTAATTACACTAGGCTTAAGTCGCCAACATTTTTTCAGAGACATAAGAATTGTATGGGACAGACGACAAAAACAAAAAAATGAGTCGAAGCTTCTTGATGTTTTAATACGTTATCTTGAAGGCTTTAATTAAGAAGGCTTTTCTTGTCATTAAGAATAAGCGGTTTATTATATTTTCACTTCCGCTGCTTCTCACCACTCCTTCATACATATTTCCAAAGTCAACCCACATTTCACGGCATCTGGCAGGAGGCTCCCAAGGGTGAAGCAGGCCAAGGCTTGACCGGCCGCTGAGGGCTCAGCCGCGCCGCCCGGCGGAGGCAACTGCGACCTCCGCCCGCAACTTGAGTTTCGCAAAGCGTGACGTCATGCTAATTCCTCTCCCCGTCGCGAGTGAGCGAGCGCCGCTGACGCAAAGGAAAAGAGAGATGCCGGTGCGCCGGCTCATCTCCTAACAGGCGCACAAAGCGGCTTACGGCTCGCCATTAGCGCTCGTCAGACCATTAACAAGAGAACGGCGCCACGCACACTGGTCTGAACCGGGCTGCAGCGCATGCACTGGCAAAAATGCTTTCTTGAAAAAACTAGTACTTCTTAACAAATGGCAATTTTAGAAATTTGAAATAACTAGAAACAATAAATACGTATTCATTTACAAATTTTAACATTTAAAGGACGCATTGAAAGTAATAATATGAAGAATTTCAAATTTATGATATAAAAAAAAATGTTTATTAGATGTAGTTTGTATAAGTTTTAAAATGAAGTACATCAAGTTTGTTAGAGATATTTTGAATTGTTCTTGAATAAATGCAGAATCCGTAACCTGTTTGAATTAAATATATTTTATGACCGTTTCAAAAGAACAAAAAATACTTTCGGGAAATTAGACATGTTATAAAAGAAAACGTCATAAATATATTCTCACTGTAATACCCTCACTATCTGCCCCATTCAAACAGATAACGTTTAAAATGTATATTAGATGGAGTGTGGGAAAAATACCAGAAAAAAATTTGACATTATTCCAAATAAAAAAAAACATTTTAAAATTTTTAATATTCGAAGTTAATAGAAAGACGACGAATTAAATGAAACTACTTTTTAACGTGAATGTCCATCCAAAATCTTTTTGTTGTAGTAAATATTGTAGTAGCAGCCATTTGTCAAAGAGTTGTCGCATTGCCGCGTCTTGGAGGCACTTGCAGGAGCCTCTTCAGACCACTGTGCGACGCGGCGCCAGAACGCAGAGTGCTCCTAGCGGCGGCGCCGGGAACCAAAAAGAAAGCGGAAGAGCGGCGAGCTGATGAGACGCGGAAACGCCCGCGAAAGGGCTTGTGGTGGCGCTGCTTCTGAACAAACAGCTCCACCGGCTTTTATGATTACCTCGATTTCTCGTCAGCGCACTTCCTAGTCAAGCGAGATAAATAGGTAGTGGAAATGTTTTTCTCGTTATTCCTTCATACGTTTTATGGTTTTAAAATGTCATATTCTCATCTACCGGAGCATTTACTATATTTCCGAAGTATTTTGTTTTGGAAGATTCGTATTATGTAGCTATTTGTTGCTTGGTCGATCTCCATAGTTGAGCTCCGAAGGTCCACAGGGGCCTAAGAATATATTTGTAGATAAGTATTTTGTTATACATGGACACAGTAGAATTCCTTCCATTTCGTCAATACAGTTTCTTTTATTTCAAAGAAAGTTATTAATAAATGGAAACGAAGGCTATTTACGTCAGGCCTTCTTCCTTGTTAAAATTCCACTCGCGCCTAGGACTTGCATCCAAGCACTCTCAACTAATAATGGAAACTTTTCTAGATCATGGAAGAATGACCGTAAGGTAACGGTTGATTGATTCTGGGCACGTCAACTACGGAGGTCACAACTCTCGTAAGCGTAGTGAATGTTTGTTAATCGGGAGGTGGCGGTGATCTCCATCTGGTTGGCGAGATCCGACGCCGACATACCGTAGACTAGCGGAGGTCGCCAACCAGTTATCTCCCACCAGCGGAGCACCGCCCCAGCCGGGACAAGCTCTAAGCCCACGACAGGTCTCCTGGCATGTGTGGTAGTGTAGTGCATGTTAGTGTGTGTGTGTGTGTGTGTGTGTAACGGGAGAGGATAGGGCAGGGAAGAGGAAGGAAAGATTCCGCGTGGTCCGTGGCCCCTTTTTTAGGACACTGCTCCGGCATTCGCCTGGTGTTGATCGGAGAAACTACGGAAAACTACCGATCAAAGCAGCCGGCCGCTAGAATTCCCCTCCAGATAGCTACTGAATTCGACGTAGCTGATAAGGTAGTGTCGAAAACCCTGTCACCGTCGGAACTTGAACCTAGAACTCCCCGGTCAGAAGCACTGCATAAGGTAACGGAATATCATCTCGTTACTTTGCCTCTTATCAAGGGCATAGGACAACTGTTATAACTCTCCGGGTATTCACCAAAAATCGGGATGTCCTCGACGGTTTTAGAACTTTTATTTGAAGTTTCTCCTGAAGGTTTTCTTCGACCACACGCCAACAGGGGAGTTTCTCCTTACTAGTGCTGCTTGAAATAAAATCCAAGAGCTATTTAATTATAATGTGTATTTTTCAAACTTTTCTCAACCAAAATATTTATACATCTCAAATAAACAACGATGTTTATTTACAGACTCTCTCAATTACCCTCCCTCGAGTACAATCTCTCAATCAACATTTCAGTCACCTCAACAAACCTTTTATATCACATGAAACTTTTATGATTTTTTTCTTTCTTATGAGCCAATCTTATATTTTTACACATTTTATAACATTGTTTGAAATATTTTCGACAACGTAAAAGACCATGTAACAAAACTGGAACGAACGAGATGCATTGTCCGTTTTGTAAAGCACTGATCCGGCCTCAGTGTAGATTTAAAAGAAGGAAATATCAAACGGCCTATCAGACCGGTCGACGCCTAGCAGATTCTCAACTAGGTTCAACAGATCCTCCGTAGCTGACCTTTCTCAGTCGATGGTCCAACCGTCGAGATGCGTGTCGAGGACCGACCTCCAAAGCCTCAGCGTCGTCCCTTACCTCTTGAAACGCACCCGTCCTCATACCCTCCCTGGGTTGCCGCACGCACTGTGTCTCCTCTAGCGAAAGTGTTGAAGTTGGCAGGAGGGCTGGCGCATTGATTTGCGAGGGCGGCGCTAATTGCACGCCCGCGGGAGGCGCCGCGCGGGAGGTGCCTGTGAGCCCAGAGCGTCTTCGCCTTGGCCCGCCGTGAAAGCATCCTCATAACAATGGGGAAGTGGCGGTGGGAAGCCCCATCCATCACAGTTAGCGCTTCCGAAACCGACGGCGGCGGCGGCGGTGGAGAAGCAGGCGAACGCAGCGACTGCTGTTGTGGCTGCGGTAGTGGTGATCATGGTGGCGATGATGGTAGGCTGGTGGTGGTACGGTAGTGGTGGTAGGGTAGTAGTGGTGTTGGTGGTGGTGGTGGGAGTGGTAGTAGGGTGGTGGTAGTGGTAGTAGGGTGGTGGTAGTGGTGGTAGTGGTAGTAGGGTGGTGGTGGTGGTGGTGGTGGTAGTGGTAGTAGGGTGGTAGTGGTAGTAGGGTGGTGGTGGTGGTGGTGGTCGTGATGGGGATGGTGGTGGTGGTGGTAGTGGTAATGGTAGTAGGGTGGTGGTGGTGGTGGCAGGCAGGTAGTGGTGTTGGCGGTGGTGGGGATGTGGGGATGGTGGTGGTGGTGGTGGTGGTGGTGGCAGGGTGGAGGTGGAAGGGTGGTAGGGTGGTTGTGGTGGTGGTGGTGGTGGTGGTGGTGGTGGTGGTGGTAGGGTGGTGGTGGTGGTGGTGGTGGTGGTAGGGGCGCAGTGTGTGGTGGTAGGGTGGTGGTGGTAGGGTGGTGTGGTGGTGGCAGGGTGGTGGGGTGGCAGGGTGGGGGTAGGTAGGGTGGTGGTGGTGTTGGTGGTGGTGGGGATTGGGATGGTGGTGGTGGTGGTGGCGGTGGTGGCGGTGGTGGTGGTGGTGATGGTGATGATAGTTGTGGTGGTGGTGGTGAGTGGGAGGGTGGGGGTGGTGATACGGTAGTGGGGGTGGTAGTGGTAGAGTGGGAAAGTGGACGAATGGTTTTGCAATTTTCGAAATTTTTGAGAGCTCACCGAAAATGAGACCTGTGCCATTTTTATAAGCACTTTGGAGCCCAAAATAATTGTTTAAAAATTTCCCATATATCACGCAAACTTACGCAAAAACTCGAAACATTGTGTGAAAAATTGTTAATGAGTTTATTTTATGATCTGTCTTCAAAGACTAGATTTTATTCGAAAAAAAATGAGTCTTTAGTATTGTGCGTGTGGGAAAATGCCCCAAAAAAGTTTTATTTTACTACTTTAAATCACAATGAGCAGAAACACAATGAGACCTGCGCCACTTTTAAACTTCTTTGATCTAGTTAAGGTAAAATTTTAACCAACAAACTTGGAGCCATTTTTGAAATAATTTTGAAAATTTTATGACTTCTTGAACAGTGTTCTTAAAAATAATTTCCGGTTGAAATTCAGAGTGCCATGAATACGTCCAGATCGATCGTGGAATATCAATTTTAGAGAGAATTGGTTTAGGCCCTAGCATTGACCACGGACACATGGACAGGCAGAAGTTTTGCTGTCAGAACATTTTTCAGTATGAAGGACCCATCAAAAACGTGAATTCGCACTACACAAAATGTTAAAGGAAGTAATTTACTCCATGTAGAAAAATATTTATCATATTTTTCGATTCCAGAGCTCTATAAGAGTGTTGAAAAAATGCCCTTTTTGCCTCAGCGTTACTATACTATTTATTTACGTAATTACATAGTATAATGAAAACGGTACTTCTCCACGCGAATATCTTCTAGTTTTTAAATGCTTATTTACAATAGAGCGTTCATTAAAAATTAGAAATAACTAATTGAATTGTATATAGTACAGTTTAAAATTAACAGAGGCAATATTAATAATCCTCGGTTCTTAATAGTAATCAATAAATAAATTTTTTTTTTAAATAAATCAAATTAATTTTAAAAAAATGGAGTATTATATTATAATAAACCAAACATTTTCCTTTCTCTTTCTACTTGAAGAATGGGTTCTTCGTCTGCTTCCAAGATATTGAAGAGAAGCGTGCTGAAACACCGGGGGGGGGAGGTGATTTCCCCCCGCATTGTAGTGCACGGGGGCTGCACCTGGCGGCGCTACCAACGCAGGAGCGGGGCCGCGTGCGGAACGGAGCCCTCGGTGAATAAGATCAGCTCTGCCGAGCCGTGCACGGGCTCCAGCGGCTAAATAAGGCATCGTCAATTATGAACGCAGGCGCTTTCCCATGCGGCATTGATGAGCCCAGCGCCGCCCCCGCTTCCGCCTCCGCCCCGCGGCCATTCGCGTCCGCACCACTGCGCTCGACCCAGCGGCCCGGACCCACCAAACCGCCATGGAGGTGATTGCCCGCTGCACCCTGGCTTCGGCCCTCACCCTAAAAGCGGCGGGGAAGCGGT